>JBAMJV010011743.1:0-56056 GCA_037951105.1 Echinarachnius parma
TCAATTAAGTAAACTGAGCATAATAATTACATGGATAACGTAATATATACAAGGGTGCGCTTCGTTATTCCGAAGGTTCGTTATTCCGAACACGCAAATTTCGTATACCTGAGGGTTCGTTATCCTAAAATGAAATAGGGTTCTTTAATCGAACGTTTATGCATTATTGCATTATTGTTGAAGGTTCGTAATTCCGAAGGATCGTTATTCCGAAGGTTCATTATTCTAAAATGAAATAGGGTTCGTTTATTCCGAAGGTCATTAGTCTAAATAAATTGGGTTTGTTATTCCGAAGGTTCGTTATCCGAAGGTCCGTTATTCCGAGGGTTCGTTATTCCGAAGGTTCGCTATTTCTAAAATGAAATCGGGTTCGTTAATCCTAAAATGAATTCGGCTTTGTTATAATTTAAATTTCAGATTGGCGTAGCAGTGGAAAGAAGGAAGGCAGGTGGGGGGGGGGGGGGGTGCTTGCTTAATCAAATAAAAAGATAAAACAAACTTAAATGTTTGATTGGTCTGGCCAAGGTAGGGATAAGAGAGATGGGCATGCTTAATGCAGGCTCCAAGTTATATAAACAAAAACAAATTATAGTATATAACAAACCCGATTTCATTTTAGTATAAACTAAACCGATTTAATTTCGGATTAACGAACCCTATTTATTTTTCGGACTAATGAACCTTCGGAATAACGAGCCTTCGGAATAACGAACCTTCGAATAACGAACGATTTTATTTTCTGATAAACGAACCTTCGGAATAACGAACCTTCGGAATAACGGACTGTAACCAGGGGTGTAGTTACAGGAGGGCACATGCCCCTAACATGTGCCCCATGCAGGTACCCCATCACTACTGGGTCACCCCCTCCGCATTGAAACATTCATTGATCTCTCCATCGATCGTCCACTCTATACCCCCCTCTCCTCAGTCTCCCGTTCGGCCTTTCTCTATACATGCTTCTTCCCTCGCTGCCCCCACCCCCCCCCCCCCCCCCCCCCCCCCCCCCCCCCACCACCATGACCATGACTACCTATGATCACTCCTGGCCCCCCAGTTTCCTCCCCATTCCCTCCTCACCCTTACATATCGTCCTTCCTCTTGGTCCTACCCCTCCCATCCCACCATCTCTCTCCTGCTCTCTACCTCTCATTTCCCAACATTAGCCCACCTTCTCCAAGTCGCTTGCCCCCCCCCCCCACCCCCGGGGGGGGGGGGGGGGCACTCGAATAAATTTTTTGACGGGGGGTGTGCCTCACGGAACTCTGAAATGGGGGGTCTGAAGAGCTGACTACAAGCACAAAATATAGGGTTATTGGAGCTAAAAAAACCCTGAAACGGGAGTTAAGGGGGTCTAAGGAGCAGACTAAAACTTAAAAAAAAACATAGACATGGAGCTACCAAAGACCTACGGAAACCCCTCAAAAAGGCTCAAATGGTGGTCCCCAAGGAGCCGAACTAGAAGAGAAAAATGGACTTGGCGCTAGTCAAATACATAGCCAAGTCATTCTGGAGGGACTATGGAGCCGAACAACAAGAAGAATAATGGACTTGGCGCTAGCCAAGTCATTCCGGGGGTTATGGAGCGGCAATTTTTGAAAATCGGGTATCTTTAGAGCTGCGATTGGGGTGTGAAAAAGGGGTTCTTTTAAGCGGCACATATACCCGTCTTACATATACATTGAGTGCCCCCCCCCCCCCCCCCCGGCTTGCCCCTCCCCCCCCCCCGGGCTTGCCCCTCCCCATCATAGTTCCTCATCTTTCATTCCCCCGACCTCACCTATAGTCCCCTTCCCCTAACTCCCCGTATAGTCCTAATAAGTAATATATATACTCCACCTTTCCCCCCTCTCCCATTCCAGTTGTGACGTCACAATGACATGAATATTCAGCATTGTTAAAGTTTCACTGTCATGAATATTCATTACCCTATGCATTGTGATGTCATAATAGAAAACATCGAGGTCAGTGCATATGCATAGCATGAGTGGTGAGAACGGCGTACAGATATTTAGCGTGACACGGGTTGACTACTTTAATGGCTCGTGAGAATTGCTTAATTTGTCGTAGAATTTTGAGAGAGACCCAGTGAAATCATGGATGCCAAGCGAACAAAACTTACGGAAGAAGATCCAGCTGTGTCAAATTTCAGAGAGTACCTTCACTTACAAAACTGTGGAGCCGAATCCAGATTATGGTAAATAATGACAGCAAAGTGTATAATTCATAAAAGGAGTTGGCCTTGTTTGGCCCTGCCCGGGCCCTGCCCCAGCCCTCGGTAGCTTCGCCCCTCGATCGGGGACTCATTCTTGGCAATAGGCCTAAGTTGTTGGATCATACATAATGTGGCATATGGTGGTGTTGGAACTGTGTATGATTAGTCCAAGAAGACTAAAGGTAGAGACATTTACATTAACATTTGGACGTTTTTTTTTAACATGTCATACTTTACTTAGGGTTAAAGGTATGACATGTAAAAAAAAACGTCCAAATGTTAATGTAAATGTCTCTACCTTTAGTCTTCTTGGACTAGACCACACAACACTACATTGTAATGCTGCCCTGTGCGGGAACAATGTGGGACAGTACACAAAAAGTTTGTGAAAATTCACACAACATTCTTATCTTAAATTCAACAAAATCAATCATGACTGGCCCTAAAAATGATACAAGTATTATATGAACTTACCAAAATGGTCCCAAATTATTTTCAAATGTCGAAAAAAATGGAAAATCTGCAGTTTTGGAAAATAAAAAAACTGAGAGAATCCCAGTCGTGATCCCTTCTCGAAAGTGTTGCTGCTATCTGATGACTGTCATGTATTTCCCGCAAGCTTCCACACCACACGTGTTACCGTATCCGAATTCTGACACGGCGTATCCGAATTCTGATACGGCGTATCCGAAATCGGATACGCGGGGCATGCTTGCAGATCGCGAGTCCGCTTGTTTTTGGACAATAATAAGCGGCGTCCGCACGTTGCGGGCGGGCTTTCTTTGTTTACGATGGGACATCGAGCAGGAAGAGTAACAAATTTGAACTTATATGACGATTTTTGTAAGTATGACTCATCATTTTGAAATTAAAATTTTGTACAATAAATCATAAATTCAGTTTCAATATAGGCATGGATTTGTTGACTTTTGATAGGATGTTCTTCTTCTCTCAGTTTGTAGTTCAAATTGTTTTCCATAGATTTTCCCCGCATTGCACAGTAAATGGTCCTATCAGGACCATTTACAATACATTGTAGATGTGGACTAGACTAGTGTATGATGCTAAATAAAATTCAATATTTGTGTTGGGGTGCATGCATATCTGTCAATTATTTGTTTTCTTCGTGAAAATATATTAAACATTTCTGGTCGATCAAATCATGACACGCTTTTCCAGGCCAGATACAGTCAATGTTGAGCACGAATTTCATATCTAGGTAAGTACCAGAAATACAGAATGCACAATTTTAAGTCCAAAAAAGCAAAATCTCTCTAGCGTGGGAGGGGGGACACCCCACACCCACCAGCACCACCACTTATACCGTTTGTGCTTAGCATACAGAATCACATTGACGTAGTGCGTTATTTTTTCGCTCGGCGGGCAATTGATTGTTCGAGGGGTGTGAGCGAATTCACTTTGACCCAGTTGACAATGAGTTGTTAATGGTTACGACCGGACGCTAGCGGTATAGAACAAAGGCACCACGAAGTGTGTGGGGGTCATGTGTAACATACAAAGTATGTTACACATGACAGTACAGGTATGCCCACACCTGCACCCCACACACTCGCGTTTCTATGGAATTTCGACTTTCGACTTGCGCGAGTTCTTAAAGGGGAATTCCACCCAGAAAAGTGATGTTTGCTATAAAATGAAGTGAATATGAAGAATCATGATCGAAAATCTGAGCCAAAACGGTGGAGCAATAAAAAAGTTATGACAGGATGAACTTTGCTCCGATTTTTAGTATCGTTCGCAAATTGCTATCGATCGTGACGTCACTTGCGAGCTGCAGCCATTTTGACTTCTACTTGGAATTTGTAAAAAAATAAATTTTCTTAATAACAAAGCAAATTTATGAGCTTACAAATTCCAAAGAGGTTGGCCCATCGATATTATTCTATGAATTCGTGAAAAACAAGCAGAGAAAAATTAATTTTTAGCAACAAAAAATGAGAAATAAGTGTATTTTCCATGTACTAAAGGCATGGCGAGTTGCTCGTCAATGATGTTGCATATGGCGGCAATTTTTAAACGATCGCTCATTACTACATGATGTCAAATCGGTATAACTCCCGTGTTTCTTGTCCGATTTTGATCAAATTTTCACCAATTATGCCTCTTATTCTGCTTATTCAAATAACGAATGGTTTTATCAGGCCCGGACTACCCCTTTAATAGTGACTTTAGTGTATTGTTGGTATCTGATTTTACTAAATCAGTATAATAGAGGTATAACAGGTTTGATAATGAAATGTACATAATTTAGAATAGATATAGATTATAATACGTGTGGTTTACGGGTACACCATGTGAGATGGGTGGATTGGTAAGCCCTGAAAAGGACTATGGTAGTCCCTAGAAAGGACTGTTGGTGTAGTTCTGAAAAGAACTGTTGGTATTCTTTCTAGATTATTATCTTTATATTATTATGATCAACAGAAAACAAGTTGTTTGTAATACGAAAATGGTGGACTAGAAATAGTTGATGACGGACACTTTTATAGAGAGAAATTTGAAAATGCTCCAATTGTGTTTCATAGAGCCAGAAACCTCTGAGAAGTTCCCCTAGTCAGTGTAATACGAATCACTAAGTGGGAGGGCAAAACGCATTTTTGCCCCCCCCCCCCCCCCCTCCCCAAAAAAGAAGGAAGAGTATGAAGAAAAGAATAAAATGTATGAGCTAAGACTTGTTGTTTCTAACGTTCCCAAAAGTAATTTATACATCCATTTCCAGTTTTCGCTGCGTTGGGTGAGTACCCACCGCTCAAATTATAAATGATCCACTCTTTGATGGTCTCAAGTCCACTTCTTATTGTCTGGACCGCGGCCGCGAAAACATTTTCGCCCCCCCCCCCCCCTCCACTGAGAGGACTTTCAGCCAATAGTCTTGGTCTCTAAATTTTTGGGGAGGAGGTCTCGACCGGCAAAAAATTGGTGACGGACACCCCCCCCCCCCCCCCCCCCCCTCCCACTGAGAGGACTTTTGGCCAAATGTCACGGTCTCGAAATATTTTTTTTCAGGTGGTCTCGGCCGCGAAAAAATTGGTCTTTGATCTCCCCCCCCCCCCCCCCCCCCCCCCCCCCACAATCCAAAACTGCTTTCGGCGCCAACTGCCACCGAAACTAGACAAATCTGAATACAAAAGTACGCCAGAAACAACAGTAATACCATGCAGGAGATACTCATAGGATTAACAGCGTGTATTTTAGAGTGTCCACGGGCGTAGATCGATCTGGGTGTGGCTTGTACAACATCCCCCACTTTTTCAAAGTTAAATCTTTAAAAAGTCTTATAAAATGTATATATTACAATAATAATGGCAATAAAGATAATGACAATAATAACCATACTTCTAAATTGCTATTTTAAACACCAATTTCGAAAATTTATCTACATAGGAGGAGGTAAATCTTCTCCCACACCCTCCCCCAAATAAGTATAAAACATGCACGGACGATGTGTGTGTGTGTGTGTGTGTGTGTGTGTGTAGGTTCGATTGGGTTTGTATACTAATCATGAGTGAGATGATTTAAGTCATGATTTCTTTAATTTTAGTATCATCAAATTTCCTTCCAAGGTATGCACCAGATTACATTATTTCGAGTGAAAACCAAAATGCAAAAGCTCCCTATCGTTGGAGCGGGGACACCCCCCCCCCCCCCCCGGCCCCCCCCCCCCCCCCCAATCCGTTGACTCTCTCTACGCCACTGCAATAGGACAGTTTGGATTTAGAGGGCGCTTCAAGAAAATAATTGATTTGTGAGGTAATGGAAAACTAAGTATAATATTTTGAAGAGTATTGATTTTAAACAAATTTTTTTTTTTCAACTTCGGTTCAGAAAGAGCTGAAATATCAATAAATATATCCGATTGGAATTAATGTGGGACCCACATTTATTCACAATATTTCAGAAAAGATCTATAAAATACCTATTTGTTTTCTCAAAACTATACAAAGAGGTTTTTTAAATAGTTTTTAATGCTCTCTCTATTGAATCATTATTTTAAACAAATAATCACATTCACAATTTTTGTATAGAAATGGGTTGAAACCAGTGGACAGGTTCTTACACCTGGGGAGATGATTTTTTTCGCGGCTGAGACCACCTGCCGAAATATTTCGAGACCAAGACAATTGGCTGAAAGTCCTCTCATTGGGTGGGGGGAGGGGGGGGGGGGGGGTCCGTCGCCAAAAATGTTAAAACCAATGACAAGAAATATATACCAATAAATGTATTTTTTTTTTTTTTACATAATTTGTTTTCTATTGTTTTGATAATTTCTGATGTATTTCTTTGTGTTTTACTTCCATAGTTTTTGTTGTTTTATTTTATTTCTCACTAAAAATCAAATTTTCACTCAGAAGTTAGTCACAAAGTGTAGGAACAATCCTGCCGAGTTGTTATGCTCAAAACAAGTTTGTCAAAAAGTGACGCCATTTTGATTAGGGGACTCACTTTTTTGTTGTGTTTATGAATCATGCACGCTTTTGTAATACACACAACAAAAAAGTAAGTCCCCCTAATCAAAATCTCGTCACTTTTTGACAAAAATGTTTTGAGCAAAATAACTCAGCAGGATTGTTCCTGTGACTAACTTCTGAGTGAAAATAATGTTGGTCCATTGAGTCACGCATGAGTGAGCACACAAAGTGCCAATCTTTCCTTTGATGTGTGCTCACTCATGCATGACTCGATGGACCAATTTCATTTTCACACAGAAGTTAGTCAATACGTGTAGGAACAATCCTGCCGAGTTATTTTGCTCAAAACATTTTTTTTTAAAAGTTATGTTATTATAATCAGGAGGAGACTTACTTTATTGTTGAGTTTATTCCAACAATACTGATCAATTAAACTCAACACAAAAATAAGTCCCCCTTAATCAAATAACATAACTTTTTAACGAAAAGGTTTTGAGCAAAATAACTCGGCAGGATTGTTCCTACATTTATTGACTAACTTATGTGTAAAAAAGAAATTGGTCCGTCGAGTCATGGATGAGTGACCACACATCAAAAGGCAACATTTTCACTTTTTGTCTATTGTGACTTTTGAAAAATGACATTTTCCCTTTAGTGTGCTCACTCATGCATGGCATGGCGGATCAAATTCATTTTCACAGAGACGTTAGCCAATAATTTTAGAAACATTCCTGCCAAGTTATGTTGCTCAAACCCTATTTGTTAAAAAGTTACGCCATTTTGCTTAGGGGGGAAGTTACTTTTTTGTTGTTGTGTTTATTTGTATGAATTATTCGAATGTTGTACTCCACACTTGTTTTGCCCTATTTGTCTTATTGAAACTTAGTATGGGGAAGTACTTTTCAATACACGCTCCTCATCATTTGCCCAGACCCAAAACTTTGTCATACAAATATAATATTCATTTTGTAGGCCCAAAAAAATGGAATAATTTATCTAGTGATATAAGAAATGCATCATCTTTGAATTGTTTTAAGATATTATATTCCTGTTAAACGACCGAGCATGGTGGCTTAGCGGTTAGAGTGTCCGCCTCATGCACGGGAGGTCCCGGGTTCGAACCCAGACCGGGTCATACCAAAGACTTTAAAAATGGTACCTTCTGCCTTCTAGCCAGACACTCAGCATTTATAGAATGGAGAAGGGAAAGTTAATCACACGAGTTACCAGAGGACTAGCCCCCTTCTGTAACTTTCGCTACATTTAGTAGACGTGTGGCCTAGGGCTATTGAAACGGAGATAGGCGCCGCCTTATGTGCCAACATTGGTACGGGAAAGACTTTAACTTTTAATTCCTGTTAATAGTTCAGTGAGGGTTTTGAATTTTTAGCTCATCCGGCCCGAAGGGCCCGATGAGCTTATGCCATGCCGTGGCGTCCGTCGTCCGTCCTTCCGTCCTTCCGTCCGTCCGTCCGTCCGTCCACAGTTTTCAAAATGCTTCTTCTTCGTTATTTTTCAACCGATTTTGATTCTGATTGTTTCATAAGATAGGGCTAGGAGGGGGATTTAAAACTTCTACACAGAATCGTGAAATTCATTATATATGCTAATTTATGCAAATTTATTCGAAATCACAAAAAATGCTTCTTCTCCTTCATTTCTTGACCGATTTTGATTTGGTTTGCTTTATCTGGTAGAGCTAACTTTGGTACACAAACTTCTGCACAGAATTTTGAAATTTTTCTCCATTAATTAATTATGGTAATTTATGCAAATTTATTCCAAAAATCACAAAAAATGCTTCTTCTCCTTCATTTCTCGACCAATTTTGATTTGGTTTGCTTTATCTGGTAGAGCTAACTTTGGTACACTAAACTTCTACACAGAATTTTGAAATTTTTCTCCATTAATTAATTATGGTAATTTATGTAAATTTATTCCAAAAATCACAAAAAATGCTTCTTCTCCTTCATTTCTCGACCGATTTTGATTTGGTTTGCTTTATCTGGTAGAGCTAACTTTGGTACACTAAACTTCTACACAGAATTTTGAAATTTGTCTCCATTAATTAATTATGGTAATTTATGCAAATTTATTCCACAAATCACAAAAAATGCTTCTTCTCCTTCATTTCTCGACCGATTTTGATTTGGTTTGCTTTATCTGGTAGAGCTAACTTTGGTACACTAAACTTCTACACAGAATTTTGAAATTTTTCTCCATGAATTAATTATGGTAATTTTTTATTTATTTATTTATTTATTTATTTATTTATTTATTCATTTATTTTTATTATTTATTTATTTATTTATTTTTATTTATTTATTATTTTTTTTTTTTATTTATTTTTTTTATTATTATTTTTTTTAAATATTTTTTTTTTAAATTTTTTTTTTTTTTTTCCCATGTCCCTTCTGGGGCGTCAAATCTATATTTTTTTCACTCTATTTTTTTTAAAATTAATTTTTATGTCCCTTCCAGGGCATCACATTTTTATTTTTTGACCAGTTGAAAAGTGTACCACATGAAATTTGCGATATTTGATGTTGCGAGATGCCGGATGAGCGCTACGTCATTGACGTTCTGGTTGATTAATGTTAGTGTAAACAAATTATCTCTATATAAGATGATTAGATGAATTAACCGTTATTCTTATTGATGTACGCATTGTATTGTTGCCTTGTTGTCATTTTCTTGTGTTTTTCTTTCGTCTTGTGCCCGTCCTTCTTTCCTCCTGTTTCCTTTTGGCTGCTTAGCCTTTGTTCTCTTGTTTATACGTCTCCTTTCGTGATGTTTCGTCCATTACCCAGTTTTTACCTATACGGTTTTTGGTAATGTTTTTTTTTAATTGGTACTCTCGTTTCAAGCTGTGCTTTCAGAGATTTTCACCTCCAATATATTGTTGCAAATTTTGTCAATTTATGTTATTGAAAAGAATTGGAAATAAATGTTATATTGATATTGATATTGAATGAGCTAAACACGTACCAGATGGAAATGTTACACTCTTTCTTAGTTAATTCAAACATACCGTATAGGGAAACTGACCAGAAAAATATTGTGATTAAAAGAATGCAATGAAAATGGGATTCCAACAGGATTCGAACCCGAGACCTCCGGATTGCTAGACCGGTGCTCTTCCGACTGAGCTATAGAAAACCCTAGACGGTGCTCGTCCCTGAAACCCCTTAATTCTCATTGCCAGAATGGTCAGAAGCTATATTATAAACCTGACATAAACCCGAAGGATACAAGCTGTATCGCTTCGGTGATCCCTCGCATATATCCCCAAGTTGATTTGTATCCGTCGGGTTTATGTCAGGTTTATAATAGCTTCTGACCATTCTGGCAATGAGAATGAAGGGGTTTCAGGGACGAGCACCGTCTAGGGTTTTCTATAGCTCAGTTGGAAGAGCACCGGTCTAGCAATCCGGAGGTCTCGGGTTCTTTGCCTTCTTTTAATCACTCTTTCTTAGTAACATTTGTAGTGAATTTGATTTGGGATCATATCCCACAGAATTGCCAAAAAGGTTAGGGTTATATCAATTTCCCATATACAGGAGAATCGCATTTTGATGCCAGTCAATCAAGAGTAGATATTCCAAAATCTGGGATGTTTTTCTTTCTGATCAATTATGTTTTATTGTCCAAAAGACAATAAAATAATCTATCAAAACATGCCAAACATGAATAGAAAAGTAGAAATTCATTCATTCAGATCACAAAGCAGGATTACCTTGAAAATAAAGTAAACACAGGACCATGCAATATTGCTAGTATTGGCTTGCGAATCAGCATATTTTGAGGTGACAAAATTCACCCTGTATCAGATTATCAGATTAACAGGGTTCCCTTTCCATTCCTCAACCAACACAATACTTAATTAAATACAAATTGAACATGACTTAATTATGTTTTCTTTTCCAAATAATAGATGGAGCTGTTGGTTTCTTGAAACGTATGGCAACGGAGCTTGGCCTGCCTGCTCAGTGCATTGAGGTTTGTTAATTCTATATTCTGTACAGTCTATGGTACACAGATTGGTCTCTGCTATAAAAAATAAACTGGGCTCAAAAAGAATTCACATGGTCATATCTTTAAATCCTATCCATCAAAATGACATACCGGATTACTTCAATACGCATCCCAGTAACCAAGCAGTTGCCCAACTTACACAGCAGCAAAATTCAATGACATGGAACAGCTTTTTAATTTATAAATTAATCTATTTGTAACATATTTTTACAGTACTTAATTATATTCTGTTTTTCAGAAGACGAAAGCGAATGAAAGTGCATCACGTGCTATCCATTCCAGTGCAGTACATAAACAAACAAAATACATGGTGGCTCAGGAATTCTTCATTATTTTGCTTCACCTTTCTAGTAGGGTCAAACTTGCTCGAGTGACCACCTGACCACCTGACCACCCGTCGTTAAAGCTCTAGACCACTTATTTTGATTCCCATGGAAGTAGTTTATTTGTTGATAAACCTGTGCATAGAGAACTGGCTTTTTACAAAGACCGCCATTTCCGTTTCCCTTGGGTGGTCTTTATAGACAGGTTTGACTGACATTTATGTATAACTTTCTCTCCAAGGTCCTCCCTGGCATGACGGTAGTGGTTATAACATGGGAAGGAACACAACCTGAGCTCAAGAGCGTCATCCTCAACTCCCATATTGATGTTGTACCTGTCTATCCTGTAAGTATGACAGTACAGGGTTTTGATTATAACTTGCTAGAATATCGATGTTGATAAGATGATGTCACGATTATGCCCGTCCCCCATGTGCACCAATTGTTCTTTTACTGTCGTCTAGTTCTGGATCGGAGTTGGATTAACCACATCTGCAATACAAATGGTCATATTAGGGTTTATATTCCACCAACGGTAATCATTTGCTTAATAACACACCATACACACACAATTTCCTCGTAGGACAAAGTACATTGACAATGCATGTGTTGGCAAGTCTCTAATGTTTATGCACAGCCTGCGCTACACGCAACAGTATTGTATATATCTGTATGAGTAGATTTCATCACTTTGGTGTCATCCTCAAATAGATGAGGGAAGGTGAACAATGGGTGAACATGGGAGGGACATTGGATTGATTCCAAGCAGGATCTTTGTCAGAGATGAGCATTGAAAATAATTCATGGGGCTCGGGGTGATGAAGCACCTCCCCCTTCCAAAATAAAAAAAGAAATTCCCCTGAAACTAAACTCAACAAAAGCAACAAACGATTACATACTCCTCTGCATATTCTGAAAGTGTACAATGCATTTTTTTTTTGTTTAGAGTAGGCTACCAATGCAAACAGGCTCCAAGGTAGCCTAACGGATAAGAGATTGATGTCTTGATTGTCATCTAGGCTGAAGTAGTTGTGTATGATAAGAACAGTTTCAGATTTTAGCTTTATATTGTCATTTCCTTAGTATGAAGTAATATCTATTTTATTTGTAGACAAAGCTATTAAATTATGCCAGGATAGGTTTTGCACAAAGCGTTCAATCAATATTAATTGTACATGTTATCATTTGATGTGTTCTGTGCCAACTTATCATTTAATCATTTAATTTAATTTAAATCTATCAATTGTATACTTTTATATTTTCTGTGTCAGCTAGCCGCCTTGTACATGTATATCAAGTAAATTAATGTATTTCCGACTGGTAGACATTAATTTAAATTGAAATTTGCTTTAATTTAATGAAATGATGATAGTAAAAGATGAACATTTATAATTGCAGTTCCATACTTTGCTATGCAGTAATGCCTATATGCACTCGGCACATCCATCCCCAGAACAAAATCAAACAATAAAATGTGATGTTCATTATATTTGCATTTTTACTGCCTTTGGCAGCTATTGAAGGTAAGCTGATATACATGTACAAATAACATGTTTGTTTTGGCAACCATATGAACAAACTAGGAGGAATTCATATGATTAAATATTTAATAAAATGATAATTAATGGTGATTTGATGAATCGCTTTTCACAGTGTGTAGTCTTATCTCTTTGTCATTTTGTCCATGATTTAAAAAAAAAAAATCTTCAAATCATTTCCTGAAGTAAGCCTTGCTTCAAATGTTCTACTTCAAATCATAGTTTGTATTAGGCAATGAAATAACAAAACAAATTTCAATTAAGTCATTAATTTTGTGAACATTGGTTTTATTCAAATAACTAAAATGGTATTATTTGTAATACATTTTCATTTTGGTTAGTCGTTCCATCATAGATTTCTTCTTGTTACATGTATTTTACACTTTGATAACTTTGATTATGATACTATTTAATTGATTTCTTTAATAGGAACACTGGATTTGTGATCCATTTGAAGCCAAAAAGATGGAGAATGGTGACATATATGCAAGAGGATCTCAGGTGAGATGTAAGCCCCTTCACTATATATGCATATCCCAGGTTCCCTTGTTCCCAAGATAGGTACATGTATTTGTATCCCCCCCCCCCCCCCCCTTAACCCCTTGGCTACAGGAACCCAATGGGCTATGCACAAAGTCTATTAGGATTTCAGAATCATGAAGGGAACAGGTGAAAACTGCTTGCTTATATTTAATTTAAGTGCAGCAAGTAGAGTTCCCTGTAAATTGTACAAACATAATACAAAATATGTTCCAACGCTCATCTAAGAATTTGACTTTCGCAGAATCTAATTTATCCATCCGCTCTATTGTGTGTGATACTTTGCCAGTCAAGTGGATCAATATTAATTTAATGATTTAGCTTTACTTTTATTATCAAGCACACATTTTATCTGTGTGATTTGTTTAATATAGTATTTTCTCCTGAGCTCTCATTCACTGTGTGAATTAATACAACCAAAACTTGTACAGGGGTGCTGGATAGTAAGATGAAATTTACCAGAAATGTAAAGAGTCCTTGTTTTATAATTTCTTCTTTCTTAATATGTTCTTCCTCACAGGATATGAAGTGTGTTGGCATTCAGTAAGTATACTTTGTATTATTTTATCCATTTTTAATTAAAAAAGATTTGTTGGTAACATGCATCCTCCAAAGATGGTATTTCACTATGATTTTTATTATTTAGTTGAATCTAAATTCCATGTACGACTTAAAACTATTGTAGACCATGTGTAATCTCAAAATAAAACATTCTAAAGCAAAAATGCATTCAATGATGGCTTGCCATGATTTCTTGAACCGTCTGTGAAATTCACTGCTTCATGCTTATTCAATTGTTTTTATTCAAGGTACATCGAAGCAATTCGAAGGCTTATTCAGAGGGGTGAAAGACCAAAACGCACCATTCACATGGTGTTTGTTCCAGGTATGAAGTATTGCTTCAATTTTAATGGGAACTAACTGCACCCCTAAAATGATATTTTAATATACTAGTATATGTTAAAGTGATTGCTTAAAGTAATCTCTTTCACCAGCTATTGTAAAAATATGTGTCTCCTAAAACTACTGCTAACAAACATTCGTGTCTCTGCAGAATAGACTATTTTTGTTGTCATTTTAGTTCCAAGTTCCTAGACAATCGAAAATAGTCTTCTGCAGACCCATGAGCACATCATTTTGTATAATGAAGGATCTTCAAATAATGTCGTATATTTCCTCTTGAGAATCACTAATAAAGTAAATATTCATTGTTTTTCCAACCACTGTCGACTGTTTTGACTGACCACTGGAGGCTGTCATTTTTTCCAACACAGTATTGCATGAAACGTCATCTGAGTGCACCTGAGTGAGCAATAACAGAAGCGGGTTATGTAACCGGTGTTGAATCTGCTGATATGTCAGTGCTTACGTAATGAACTGATGTTAATGCAAGGTCAGATGGAGAAAAGAAAATAGTGTGGAGGATTGGCTTAGTTTCATGTTTTATTAGTCTACAATGTATTGGATGATAGCTAGGGCTAAATATTTGATTTGTTACTGGCCAACAAGGATAAACGGGGATGGACTTTGTTACCTACTGTGTTCACCATAGTTGGCAAATAATTATTTTTTTGTTTTTACTTTACAGAAAGAAAGGTTCATATGGGGGTCACTCTATATTTGCACTGACATCTATGCAAATTTACAGGGAGTCTTGTGTTTGCATTCGCAGGCTAATTCGCCCTGTGCCATTGAGTGTGTGTGTATTCGTTTGTTTGTTTGTGTTTTTGTATGTGCTATGACATGAACATGCAGATGAATACAAAGTTAACGGAAGTATGATTATTATTCTTGTTTGTCTTAGATGAGGAAAGGGATGGCCTACTTGGGATGAAGCCATTCGTTGAGTCACCTGAATTCCAGAAACTGAACATGGGCTTTGGGCTAGATGAAGGTATATTTAATGACCATTTTTGTCTTAACTATACTTTAATAGGTTTGGCATTTTGACATGTAACTAACCCTTTAAACAGAGGTTGTTTCTTGCAAACTAAAAGCCTGCTGATGGTTTGTCCAACATAGCATTAACCGTTGAATGCAATTGGGATTTGAAATATTGAATTGTATTAATTAGGCAAGTCTCCTACAATTAAAGTGATCCATTAACTTCATAAGATTTTGATATTTGAGACCTTTATCATATACCACTATACCGTAAAAGTTTGACTAGAGGCGCTACTTTCTCACAGTATTAGCAGATATTATCAACAGCCCCAGCCCCGTCCACAAGGATCTAGTATAATGAATATGTATCTAGCCCTTTGTCAACGATCTTCGAGCAGGTCTTAATGAATATTCATGATAGCATAATCATGTAAAATTGAGAAGAGGTAAACGTTACTTAGGGTAAAAAACCCACCAAGCAAGCAGAAGTAGCTCTTGGGTCGGTGGTTGGTGCAAATCATTCTAGGCATGGCGGTATGTAAAGCCGTAGGTTCAAGTCGCATTGGATTAATTATGTTTTTATTCTTCGATTTCATAGGAAATTTTGTTTTAACAAATGCCACCGTTTTGTGCATAGGAATAGGAAGGAAAATCATTTACTTTTTGTCAGATACACAATTATGACATTCAGGTGAAATCATGGCATTCCCTGTCCCACCCCACCACACCCCACCCACACACACACACACACACACAAACACACTAGTTAAGAGTCGTGTAGGCGGGGGGGGGGGGGGCATGGGCGTCGATCTGTCATTGATACCCATTCATCAGGGGGGATGATCTATTCATCCATCCCCCTGATGAATGGGTATTACGTAAGTATCGACGCCCATGGGGGGGGGGGGGGGGGGGGGGGGGGTGCATGTCCGTCGCCAAAAATGTTCGAGGCCGAGACCGAGACCACTTATTCAGTTGTTTCCCCAAGGCCGCCAAATAGTGGTAAAGGGGGAAGGGGCAACTTGTAACTTGTAACGTGTTTTTAAAATAATGTTTGTTATGAATTTTCGACACCCTTGGGCCTTGGTCCATTTAACGATGTCTCTCAAGCTACCCATCATCCTTCCCCTTCGACCCCTCCAAAATATTTCACTGAACATCACGACCAGTAAATCAATGAGGATTACGTATTGTATTAGAATTACTTTAAGAAAATACGCGCCTAATTAAAGCCAAATCCCCTAAATGCTGCTAGATGACAATTAAAAACAATTCAATCAAATTAAACATGTTAAATAGCAATGTATGCTATCGAGTATGTATGTACAACATGCATTCTGCCTCATAGCCATTGGTTCCTGATATGCTTGAATAAGGGAATGTGTTTTACAAAATGTACATTAACATGTTATAGTATTTTCACAAATCATTCCATAGAAAATATTCCATGTACAAATATTTATTACAAAATCGCTCTATATTTAAGCATTATGTTCATCTAATAAGGTAATTTGTCTTTAACTAGTTTTCTCTTTCCAGTTGAATTTCTATTCATCACGATCACCTGTTTGGTTTCCATGTGATTCTTTTGTTATCATATTTTACGACGCACACTGAAGCTGTTACTAGGCAGATAAACCTCGTACAAGCAGTCGATCTGTTTGAATATTACGTAACTATGCATTATAGCGCTCTCTGCATGATAGTCCATTTTGTAATGGCATATTATGCCATTGATTTACAGTCGATTAAGTGATCGAGGTTATCCCAGATGTCGTCATATTTTGAAGCACTTGGGCAAGAAAATATAGTAGCGATCTTGTCTATCGGAGGAGAAATGTTGTCCCTTTATCAATCTGAGTGGACTTTGGGGCCAACAATTGATTTATATTGGGATTACAGATACTTGCTAACTTTATTCTGGTATTAACGTGTGTGAGGTGTGTGCGCTATGTGCGTACTGTATTTGAATGAATGCAAACAAAACCAATCATGAAAATATTGTTTTTAAATGCAGGTTACAAAAGAAACAAATTGAAACAATTTAAAACAAAATAAATAAAAGAATATAATGAACAAAAAATGACGAGAAAAAAAGTGAAATGAAAGGAGAATGACACAAAACAGGGAAACAGAACCAACAACTAATACTATAAAAAAAAACGCAGGACTTCATTTGGGTGGATTTGATCCGCGTACTTTGAGATCTAAAAACAGACCAATACCATCTACCGTTGAACCACGTTCTGAAGCGGAATTTAAAGCATATTCATTCAGCCCTTTCACACATCTTCGACATGTTTCATTCATGCTTATGTATAATTATTCAGAACAGGTAAACGATCTATTGTATTATTTGAGGCGCTAGGAGGAACATTATTGTTCGAACTGTATTATTCTGTCCAAGCAATCGTTATCCTCATTGTGCTCTCCGCATTATCTGTTTTGAAAAGGAACTCATGATGCACCACCCACTCATGATGCATTCAAATGAATAGCAACAACATATATATTTGCATAATCTCTTGAGTTTCATCTCAACTAAAGAGATAGAAACATATTGCATAACATAGCAGTTTCCAAGTTACAACGTGCAGCACTAGCAGCATAAAATCAAAGAATGCATGACACGGCATCTCAAGTTCGAATCTGACAAACCATGCATAATGAACATAATCGTAGTCATAGCGTGCGTGTGCTGTGTGCATGTATACTATAACGGGTGTGTGTGTCCGTGTGTGTGTGGGGGGGGGGGGGGGGGGGGGAGAGGGGCGGGGCTGGGTTGCTCAACATTGCTTCCTATTCATAAGTTGTTATTAATTCTTGGTCGGAAAAGAGTAAAATAAAATTTGTGCTTGATGAAGAGTTGGCTGAAACAGGGTGATGAATCAATTTTAAAATGACCCTACCCCCTCCATCCACTAATATATAAAGCTTAATACTATTACTAGCAGAATGTTAGGACTTCACTCACCTGAATGTAATAATTGTGTATTTAAGTTAACACAGAAATGATAATTTTCATTCCCATTCCTATGCACAAAACGCTGGCATCTGTTAAAACAAAATTTCCTATGAAATAAAAAAAATTAAAAAAAATCACTTATCCAGTGCGTCTTGAACCTACGGCTCTTCATACCGTGATGCAATTTTACCTTATCCTGATTTGCACCAACCACCGACCCAAGAGCTACTTCTGCTTGCTTGATTGGATTTCAACCCTTAGTAACGTTCATCTTTTCTAACTTTGCGTGATAATGCTATCATGAATATTCATTTAGACCGGCTCGAAGATCGTTGACAAAAGGCTAGATACATATTCATTATACTGGATCGTTTTGGATGTTTGCTGGCGCTATTGATACTCCTCTAAACCAGTAGCGCCTCTAGTCAAACTTTTACGGTATACCATATACCATCATATATCACCGTAAGACACAAAATAAATAACGTGATGGGGTTTCATTAGAATGGAAAACTGTTTACCTATTAAAATAAGTGAAAATTTATGTCAGATTTCATTCTGATCATTCGCACAAGGTATGCAAATTTGGATACTATGAACGATTTAAGTATCCTAATTCGGATACTATCAATCTTAAATATCTCCATTTTAGGAATACATTTGATAAAATCAAATCCCATTACATTCTTATATTACCATAAGCCAAACAACAAGGTACAAGAGAGGTGCTCCAGGTGATTTTCTATGACAAAGTTAATGGATCACTATAAGAAATTCAAGCTTTGACAATACGTCAAATATCAAATCAATCACAGTAAGCCACTTTAGGTCATACTATTGTTTAAGTAATCCATGAACAACAAAATTATCCTCAACCAATTAAGGACTGGTCCTATAAATGCTCGAGCTATGCACTGTGGAGAATGCATGTTATATCAAAAAGACTCGTTAATCATATTAATTTTGTAACTTATGTGTACTGGGCCCCGTAACATAAAGATTCACGATTAATCTTACAACTGATGATCAATTGATCATACAATTAATCCTGAATCTTTATGTTACAGGGCCCTGATCATAGGCGTACCCGGGGGGGGGGGGGGGGGGGGGGGGAACCGTGGTCTTGGCCTCGAAAATGTCGAAAACTTTTGGTCTCGGCACAGGGGGGGGGGGGGGGGCAGGGGGACCGGCCCCCCTCTTTTTGAATGATAACAGGCCTTTTACTAAGTTATTTGTAATTTTGTATTTCTCTTGAGCATGGTGGAGTTATAACTATTAGTTTGTAATGTAATGGTGCAGGTTTTGCTTACTAAAATTCAGTTTGACCAAAACTGTACTCTCTTTACCAGAACTCAACTATCCCTTTAAGCAAAATATACTTTCAATAAAAGGATTCTTGAATTATTTGTGTGTAACATGATAAATTTCTGCAGAGTGAAGGCCCAATCATTTTATTCGCAGTGCACGCGACATATGGCACTCCTGATTGGTTAAAAGTAGGGTACGAGCAAGAAGAGAGAAGGAAAAACCAACAGAAAATTCGATGAAAAATACCGTATACGGAAAGGGCCGGTCGTGTGCAGTACAATGGCAACACATGTTTTTGTCTGTTTGTTGTTGTTTTTTCCGGCGTGCAGCGCAGCGCAGCCCGCTCGCATTCGTATAATATTCTACAACCTCGGGTGTTTATATATTACCCTTCAAAATGCAATATCATAACACATAACACGAATATACCGATACAATAATATTGAAACAAATGGCAATTTTCCGATGTAAAATTGCTCAAATGTTCAAGCTCGCTCTGCTCGCATTCGTATATATATATATTATTCTACAACCTCTGGTGTTTATGTATTACCCTTAACACATAACACGAATATACCCATACAATAATATTGAAACAAATGGCAATTGCCGATGTTAAATTGCAAAAATGTTCAAACTCGCTCCGCTCGCTCGCATTATTCATATTTATGCAAATTACCTTAAAATAATTGAAGACTATTCACTGTTTTTCTATCTCATTTGAAAACTTAAGAATTTCACCTCCGATATGCACCAGGTACTAGCTCCATTCTAGTGTAAAAATGGCGCCACCCCTGCATCTCCCGATTCGGCATGACTTTGTGGAGCCCTAACTACCTAACCTGCAGATGCGTGACCTGGAAGTTTGGATCGGTAATTACGCGCATGCGCAGATTGTAATTACGAACTGGCTTATTGGTTACCATGGTTACTAAAAACATTAGCCACCCCAATAAAAAAAAAAAACTTCCGCCGCCCATGGTTATGCCAGGCTTAGTTGGTGTTACTTGTATGTCTACGGTATTGTTTTGTTTTATAGAAATTTGAACGGGGGAAAAAAAAATTTAGTTTCTTATATCCTTTATTTTCTCTCCTTTTAATTCGGATGAATGGTAAAGAAAGGGCAAAGATGGATACAAAAAATAACCAGCAAAGTATGCACCAAATCCCACCATTTTATCATTAAAATTGCAAAAGCTCCACACCATGGGAGGGGGGGGGGGGGAAACCCCTACCACACCCTCCCCCCTAGGTCGCTTCGCTCCCTCGCGTCGTGGGGTCATCCATAATTTGTTTTTTTTTGCCCCCCCCCTGGAAAATCCTGTGTCCGCCACTGCCCCCCCCCCTCCCCCCCCCCCCCCTTGCAGGATTCACAACCACTTGGTCTTGGTCTCGGTCTCGAAAATTGTGGACCGGACATGGAGTCTCGGTCTCTAAAATGTCGAAAATTCACGGTCTCGGCTGCGACAATTTTCTACGACTACCCCCCCCCCCCCCCCCCGCCCCGCTTACAGGTGACTCAACTACTGGGTCTTAGTCTCGGCCTCGAAAATTGTGGACCGGACCTGGTCTCGGTATCGAGAATTTTGAAACCCCCCCCCCCCCTCCCCTTAAAAAAATCCTGGGTACGCCGCCACATGTCCTGATCTGCCTATTTAATGTTTTTTCAACTCCCCTTTTCCTCCCCAGGTATGGCTAATCCAAACCGGAGAAGTTTAAGCTGTATCATGGAGAGCGTGGAATTTGGAGTATGTAGAAATCATATTACATTATTTTCCTCTTCAGTCCATAAATAGAAGGAATATTATTGCCACTGGTTTTAAAGAAATAGTACATTTCTGGTAAGAGGGCGCTTCTGAAATCATTTGTGTGGTAGGGGAAACTGAGTGTAGTACTTGCAAGACCACAAACAATGTTGAAACAAAACAATGTTATTTTGTCGAAATCTGTTCAGGATGGCTGAAATATAGTTACTTAAATCATATCAGAGTGAATAAATGTGGGCCCCCACATGATCTAGTAAACATAGGTATACAAGCTGTGTACAAACTTACAGTTACGGTTGGCAAATAGTTTGCTTACAAATTTTCTTGGCTTAATTTGTTTTGCATTTACATTTCACATAATAGGCTCGGTGGACATGCGGTACAAAGAAAAATATTGTGATTTTTCTTCTACATAAATGAGACTGCAGCGAGTGGATACTAGTATTAAATACCATGTGTATTTGAATGAATGTTGTAGGGGGTCCGGTACATTATACAAGAATTCACATGGTTTAAGAAAATAATTATATATAATGTTGATTTAATCTTGGCATTGTTTTGTTATGAAGGACTCAGTACATCACATCATATATTTTTGTTGTTATGTATTGACTATTATTTCCTGTTTGTTGCACATAAAGCACCAGGTTAATTACGGGGTTAGGATTAGGAGTATGGTTATTCTTTTTACTCTAATTATAGTTGATTGACATTTCTCCCAGTTTATGCTATGTAATGGTTAGGGTAAGGGTTAGCATTATTGTTGCTTGTTATACTACATGTTTTTTGTTCTACTTTGCTTAAATAAATAGTTTTTGTTGTTCATGGAGATTATTTTCCTGATTATATCATAGATATTGAAGTGACCTTCCAAGGTAGACCCGGTCATGGATCACAGTTCATTGAGGGTACGGCGGTAGAGAAACTGGTGAGAAAGTCATATATGTTTGCTTTACAGAAGATTTGTACAAACATATACAGTTTTGGTATTATTGGAGTAAAATAAGGTTTAACCTCCCCAATGACCACTAAGCTTACCATAGCTTTTCAGACATAGCAACAACTATAAACATTAGTGCTGCGAGTTCAAGCAAAATATCGGCACATTCTGCATCGGCACCAGGAAATCATTGGCACATAGAAATCTTCAACCAGTTGCCGAAGGAATTAATGCTCTCTGTGGAGCAGCATTTATGTTTTCTTATACTTGAAATCGTTACAAAAATTAACATTCTGTTGGAATGCAAGTTATTTTGTGATTATGTTTAAGGATTACACTGAAAATTTTAGTAATGTTCATTGCAAGCCAATTTCTGTATTGTTGGAAAATTATGAAATGGAATTTAAACAATAGATGCTATCAGGTAGTCATTGTCCAGTTAGAAAAATTGTGTTGATAATAGAAACAAATATATATTGTTGCACTCTCAGATTTTTCAAACAAATGCATAACTTGTTTCCATTTTACATGTTTTAATGATATCATTTTGTTATGTTTTGTTTCAGCCAAAAGTCATCACAGCATTTTTGAACTACAGGGAAGAGGAGAAGGCAAGGTAAGATGGTTCTTCCATCATCAGAAGATAATATTTGGCAACAAAGGTGCACCTGTAAAGTGTCAGATATTGCCCAAAATTACATTTGAGACTTCAATCCTGTACCAAAATCATTGTAAGATATGTCCGAATGATGTGTGAAAAAGCGAAAATATGCGTCAGGTTTTACAACGAATTACTGTATGACTCTATGAGGTTTATGACCGTTCATTAACGCTTTTGAGCTGAATGATAGATATCGTCATACTAAAGGGGCATTTGAAAAAATCTAACCCTATTTTATTCTTCTCTTACTATAATCTAAACAACACGCTAGAAGAGAAACGAGGATGCTCCAAGTAATTTTCATGGAGTTAGACACTACAGATTACAGGCATCCCTTTAAGATTGCTAGCAATACATACAATGACAGGGGCCGCGGAAAGGTTTTGAAAGTGGGGGGGGGGGGGGGGGGGGCTGATCACATTTAGGCTGTTATTATAATTATTGTTTTGTGCTTATGTATTTCTTTGTTTTAAGACAAAAAAGTGGGGGTCTGCAGCCCCCCCCCCCCCCCCCCCCCCCAGCCCCCCGGTTCCGCGGCCCCTGCATGTATCTATTTTTTAGGATTGAAAATTGTGTGTTTCTGTAGTATGTAAAACATGTAGAAGAATGCAATAACCTTACCATATTATGTTATTTATAATGTATACTCATTTGTATGTACATGTATACTAATGTTATTCTTAAAGCGATCTAATAACTTGTTGACAAGTGCAAAAGGTGATGAGTGATTAATAAAATGTGTATTGGTGTAATATGATATGTCCACAAAGTAATGTGTGAAGATTTCACGTTAATTAGATGTTTTGGGGCTGAGATATGAGCAAAAATGCAAAGTGATATTCACTAATCATTGCACTTACTTTGTACATGGATGAAATTATCTCGTAGACAATTTCATACAGACACACTTCGATCAATCGTAAATATATTTTGAACGAAATGGAAATTTTAAAAACCTAAACCTGTCCCGTGCTTTTATTGTTGATATGGATATGACGAGGTATGATATAATTACTAGAGTTTCAAGTAAGTTTTGAGGATTTGGACAATGTTACTATGTCCCTTTAAATAAACAAATTGAAATTGATTTGTGATTTTTAAAGATTGTGATATATTCTTTCCTGTATCTTACAGACAAAAGGAATGCAGGATGCTTGGAGAAGTCAACACATTAAATCTTGTGAAAATACAGGTAAGAACTTTTCACTGATAATTATATCAAACGTCTATTCATTGCACTGTTTCACTTGTTGTCTTATCAAGTTTTTCTTTTCTGTAAAGTGACAGATATCTACTTTGTCATCCTAATTGTTTGATGTGTAGATAGCTCAGACATATCGTTATTAATGTAAATTGTTTCATTCTAGAATTTGTTTTATTTTTGAAAAAAATATGATTCCTTAATTGTGTTAATTATTCTTATAAGTACTCTTACTAAGATTGTTGAATATTAAAGGCATGGTACAGTTCTGTTCAAACTGAATAGCAGCATATCATTATGACTACATGTATCTACCATGCTCCAAAGGTAGAAAAACTTACAAACGGCTATGTCAGTAGTCCATTACCATTTAAAGAGCAGCTGTTTAAATACAAGAGGGCGCTCTCTAAAAAAAAAACTTTTTTTTTTTTTTCAACAATTTTTTATGAAAAATTGTGAATTTGATATTTTGTTTAAAATTTGATTTCATATAAAAGAGATAGTATTCAACCATTTAAAAACCTCTTAGGTATCTAAAAGAAACAACGGCATTATATGAATATTTTTCTTAAATTATCATATTAATGTGGGTCTCACATTTATTCCAATTGCAGACTTGCCAACCGTTCCGTTTTTAACGGAATTGTCCCGTTTTTTAAGTTTTTATAGCCATAAAAAACGGAACGTTCCGATTTTGAAAAAAAAAAAAAAAAAAAAAAAAAAAAAAAAAAAAAAAAAAAATCGTTTTTGTTTTTGTTTTTTTTTGTTTTTTTTTGTTTTCTTCATACTTGACTTGACTTGACTTACTTGTCTTGCCACATCTTCCTGTCTTCGGTCAATCTTTTGGCTTGAGTTCTTTTTTTATCCGATATAAATATTCTGTCCGTTTTTTTCAATTAGAAAACTGCTGTCAAGATGAAATACTTCGATATATCATCATACCGTAGATTCTTCTAAATTTGGCACTCACTGGTACTTGTATATTAAACCTCTTACCTTTGGTTTATTATTTGTTTTGTTTATTGGTAATTTATGTAAAATACCTTAACTTTTAACTTTAGCAATAGATAAGCAGGGTTCAATGTGCCATTTTCTGATTACAAAATTAAACAGGGAAAAAAAAAAAAAAAAAAAAAAAAAGAGAAAGATTTTTTTTTTTTTTTTTTTTTTTTTTTTTTTTTTTTTTTTGACCAAATAATAACACGCTTACCCAGATACAGTAGATCTTAGGCCTGAATTTCCTCTCTAGGTATGCACCAGATTGCACAATTGTAAGTCAAAAAATGCAAAAGCTCCCTACCGTGGGCAGGGGGGACACCCCCCTCCCACACCCTCACCCCCTCAGTCGCTCCGCTCCCTCGCAATCGGGTGTTCAGTTTTCTGACTTTCAAATGTTGGCAAGTATGCAATTGGATATAATGATATTTCTGCTGTTATTGAACCAATTTTGATAAAAAATAAAGCTTGTTTTGTCTTTGAAATCATGTGCTCTTACAAATTGTACACTTGGTGTAATTACCTCGCAAATTAATTAATTCTTGAAGTGCACTATAAACCATAACTAAACTATCCCTTTGATATAACTATAATCATTATTGATTCTACAATAAAAAAGTGGTGATTAATATTCCAATTGTACTGTAATATATGTTCTTTATGTATACATTATAGTAATCTTTATTTTGATTTACTGTCTGTTTTATTTTTCAGGGAGGCGTATTCTGTTGTGTTGTCCCTGCTGAGATAGTTGTGCTGTTTGATCTGCGTGTGTCTCCATACACCAAGACAGAGGTACAATCATGTGACCTGAGTTCTAAGAAACCCAATCAATGCCGTGCACAGCATTTTGTGTCCTTCAGCAAGGCATTTAATGAGTACTTGGTCAAGTGTTAACTTGGCCTGTAGCCATCTGCATAGTACAGCAGCTTGGGATAGTACATCCCTTGGGAGTTAAGATGGTGCACAAGATAATTGTACAAGTTTGAAATGTACCTGATGACCATGGGTAATAATGTACCTCTGAATAGGGTGCAGGTCTAGATACATGGTGCTCTATAAATGCGAAATTATTATTGTTATTATCATCTCTTGTTTCAACGCATTTTTAACTAATCGGCAAATGGCAATTGGAATGAAATCATCACAGTATTGCCATATGTGGGCTGAGGGCAATTTTGCCCTCTAATTTTCAAAATAACCCTCTGAAATCAGTAGATAGCCCCTTTGAAGCTCTACAGACAAGAACACTACCTCAAAATTGTTTTACTGTATCTAAGGTAGATTTTCATGAAGATTACTAATAAAAACATATTTTCCTCGTGGGGAAAACCCGGTAAATTAAAAAATCAACTTGTAAATTCACTTTGGGAACGCCCGTAAAAAAATTGAGTCCGGGCGAAGAAAAATGACGTCATCTTTGTGACGTCACATGGTGACAATACCAGTATAGCTTGGTACTCTATTGTCATAGACGTACACGCTGAGTGCATCTACTCACGTTGACAGAGAGATATTATTTCTATTTTTTCAATATTTGCAAACATTTGTTTAAGTTTATATCATGGAGGATCCACACTCAGATGTGTTGTTGCATCTTGCTACAATGCATTTTTTAGACAGTTTCAGTTAAGCCTCAATTTCCAAGCAAATACGAGTTTGTTTTTCAAACAAGTCAAAGGTTCTACATTGTAAAACCACGTTGCTGACAATTCTCGTACTTTGAACTTCCGTGTTTTGGTCACCATGTGACGTCATGCCCCGATGAGCTCACGCGCGCTCGACGTGGTCGCTATTAATAACCTTTTTAGGAGTATGGAATGCCGATGCGAAAAAGAGCCAAAAAGTTGCATGAAACGTACCTTTTTTGCCCAACTTAAGAATTTCTTTGAAAAAAAGAATGTGGTATATCAATATAGGCACATATTCAAAGCTATAAACCTGAATCAAAGCCGGGATTTCGGCCCACCTTTAATTACTATTATAGGGTATTATGTTAAATATTTTGCGATATCCATCAGATTGAAAAATTAGCCCCCTGAAATAAAATTTAAACTAATTCCTGCATTTACCTATTTGTTGTTTGAAGTCTGCTAATGATGATATGGCAACTGAAAGCAATTCAGTATTTGTGATAATAAGAACATAATACATATTTGAAGGATTAAAATTCCAAAAGGGTTATTTATGGGTATGATGTTGTTGTGCTTGACTTAGAAGTAACCAAGTATTTTTGTTTAAAGAGATATTAACCATACACTGTAAATAAATCACATTATATCATTTATATAGCTACAAGACTTTTAGAAACAAAACAAAGAAGTCAAGAATACTCTTTTATGGTTATGAAATATAAATATTGGAAATATTTTCCATATTACAGTGGGACCTGTTTATGACAAACTGTCATATCAAGGTACCTGATAGCGAGGCTACTTCATTGGTCCGGGTTCTATGTATTTTATTATTTTAAAGACCTGATATAACAAGGTAAATGCAATGGGTCACTCAGAGGTCCTCATAATAACAAAGTTTTACTGTAGTAAAAAGTAAAACAATCTAAGCTCTAAAAATATTGATATTACAATTACGAGATGTTATATATAGCCGTGAACATTAAATATTCTGATTTCTCTGATGTTTATGCTCTAGGACATGGTGAAGAAAATTGATGAACTAGTGGCAACAGGGGGTGCTGGCGTCTCCTACAAGTTGACAGCGGTATGTATAATAATAATAATAATAATAAATATTTATATAGCGCAAATTGCAAGAAGCCTCTAAGCGCTTAACAATATATTTACATACAAATTAACAAAACAAAATTTTAAGGTATAAGCATACATGTGAATAAACAAACATTAACGATCACAAAAGGCTAACAAATGAGTATTCAACCTGGACTTAAACGTATCAACATTTTTGGAAGTGCGAATAATACGTCATTCTCCTCCTCCTCTTCAATGCTATCTATTGTTTCTCAACCAGCTATCTCTCTGATCATATGTCCTTCTACACCACATCAAGATCCCTTTTCACTTTTCAATTCAATTAATATCTCCATAATTAGGGAGACATTAAAGGTACACTTGAGTATTGGTACTTTCCGAAATTCCTCTTGACACTAAATTGGTTGGTTTTAATTCCATTAAAAGATCATTGCATAAAACATGTGAAATGAGAATTATTCCCTTTCGAATGCTCTCATAGTTGTAAAATTTTATTTTAAAATATTTATTTATATATCCTGACTTTTTTTTAAATGCATAAATTGCTTTTACGCTTCTTTCCAAAAGTTTCAAATGAGGTTTTTAAATAGTTGTTGATATCTTTATTTAATCATAATTTTAACAAAATATCACATGCACAATTTTCTATGAAAAATGGTTCAAACCAATGAGTTTTTAGTGAGCACCCTCTTGAGATGTAACGACTCTTTTTGAATGATAACAGGGTTTTACTAGTCTGTTGTATTTGGTAGATCAATATGGCAAACAAAAATTGAAATCATAATGTTAATTTGTTTATGTGTATATTCTCTTTCATATATATTTAAAGGAAAATCTTTTTAAAATAAATACAAATTAATAAATGTTCAAATCTTTTAACTGATAGTAAGTCCTGTAATTTGTATAAAAGATACAAAATGGGAACACAAAATAATGAAGTCCTAAAGCTGTTCTTGTTTTAATATGCCATTTCAATTATTCATTGATTGTTCATTTTCATAATGATTAATTGCAGCAACACAAGAGCACTATCACTCCCATTGATGACGGGAACCCATGGTGGAAGGCCTTCAAAGAAGCATGTGATAAAGAGTGAGTTCAAATAAGATACCCAGTCCAACCTGCGTATAGTGACCACCTTTATAAGGGAAATAAGAAATGTGGACATCGTAGCAGGGAAAAAAATTACATTGATTTGTCGGGGCTACTTTTCAAGCTTGCCTGCACAGTAACAAAAAATACACAGGGGCTCATGGCGAATTTGCCCCTGAATTGCCCACAAGAGCCCCTGTAAATTGCATAGAGTCCAATGCAAAACAAATTTTAGAGTGCTATTTCCATGCAGGCAAACTATTAAAGTAGCCCCCGAAAAATGAATATTAATTTTCTCCCTGTGCCTCCATGAAAATACAACTCTAAAATTTGCTTTGCATTGAACTCTATGCAAATATATGAGGGCTCTTTGGAGCATTTCGAGGGCGAATTCGCCCTGAGCCCCCATATAATGTGTTCACTGCATTCATTGTAGACAGGCTCCAAGACATCTTTCAAAAGAACCATGTGATAAAGAGTAAGTTCAAATAATATACCCAGTCAAACCTGTGTATAGTGACCACCTATTACAGGTAAATAAGAACAATGGCCATTGTGGGCAGGCTCCAAGAATTTTTTTTTTTTTTCCGCAGAGATCACAATTAAATATCGGCCCTCAGAGCCACCCAAATTATGTTCTGACTGTGTAAGTGATTATAAGAGGATTATCAATGTTTAGTTTGATTAAGGGACCTAAGTCTCCACAAATTACTGACCTTACTAGGCCACCAGGGAAAATAGTAGTTGTAAACAAAATCACATCAACAATCATTTATTGAAACAGGTTGATATTTTCAGGTGTTGGCATAGTGCCGCTGTATAGCAGCTGCCATTTGAATGATGACAGCTTTCTACCATTCAGGCATGTTTAATAGAATGATTCAGCTATTTATACTTTTTAATGATAACCGACAAGTTTCAACCACTATGATTAAGTTTTACAAAAGATTTTCTTTATATTTAATATTATTTAAATAATATAATTGTCCCCTTTCCTTTCTCATTTTATTTGAATTGTATTTTTCCTCATCCTCATCTTCTTTTTATTTCCCCTTATCCTGCGTCTTCTTTTTTTTCCCCTCATCCTGCGTCTCTACTTATCTCCACCTCGTCCTCTCCTACTGATCCTCCTCCTCTTGTACACCTTTCTTCCTCATCTCCACCTCCTCTCTACTTCCTCTCTTCTCCTCTCCTCCTCTTCTATACTTATCTCCACCTCGTCTCCTACTGATCATCCTCCTCTTCTACACCTCTCTTTCTCATCTCCACCTCCTCTCTACTTCCTCTCTTCTCCTCTCCCCCTCTCCTCTACTTATCTCCATCTCGTCTTCTCCTACTGATCCTCCTCCTCTTCTACACCTCTCTTCCTCATCTCCACCTCCTCTCTACTTCCTCTCTTCTCCTCTCCTCCTCTCCTATACTTATCTCCATCTCGTCCTCTCCTACTGATCCTCCTCCTCTTCTACACATCTCTTCCTCATCTCCACCTCCTCTCTACTTCCTCTCTTCTCCTCTCCCCCTCTCCTCTACTTATCTCCATCTCGTCTTCTCCTACTGATCCTCCTCCTCTTCTACACCTCTCTTCCTCATCTCCACCTCCTCATTACTTCCTCTCCTCTCCTATACTTATCTCCATCTCGTCCTCTCCTACTGATCCTCCTCCTCTTGTACACCTTTCTTCCTCATCTCCACCTCCTCTCTACTTCCTCTCTTCTCCTCTCCTCGTCTCCTATACTTATCTCCACCTCGTCCTCTCCTACTGATCCTCCTCCTCTTCTACACCTCTCTTCCTCATCTCCACCTCCTCTCTACTTCCTCTCTTCTCCTCTCCTCCTCTCCTATACTTATTTCCATCTCGTCCTCTCCTACTGATCCTCCTCCTCTTCTACACATCTCTTCCTCATCTCCACCTCCTCTCTACTTCCTCTCTTCTCCTCTCCTCCTCTCCTATACTTATCTCCATCTCGTCCTCTCCTACTGATCCTCCTCCTCTTCTACACCTCTCCTCCTCATCTCCACCTCCTCTCTACTTCCTCTCTTCTCCTCTCCTCCTCTCCTCTACTTATCTCCTTCTCGTCCTCTCCTACTGATCCTCCTCCTCTTCTACACCTCTCTTCCTCATCTCCACCTCCTCATTACTTCCTCTCCTCTCCTATACTTATCTCCATCTCGTCCTCTCCTACTGATCCTCCTCCTCTTGTACACCTTTCTTCCTCATCTCCACCTCCTCTCTACTTCCTCTCTTCTCCTCTCCTCCTCTCCTCTACTTATCTCCATCTCGTCCTCTCCTACTGATCCTCCTCCTCTTCTACACCTCTCTTCCTCATCTCCACCTCCTCATTACTTCCTCTCCTCTCCTATACTTATCTCCATCTCGTCCTCTCCTACTGATCCTCCTCCTCTTGTACACCTTTCTTCCTCATCTCCACCTCCTCTCTACTTCCTCTCTTCTCCTCTCCTCGTCTCCTATACTTATCTCCACCTCGTCCTCTCCTACTGATCCTCCTCCTCTTCTACACCTCTCTTCCTCATCTCCACCTCCTCATTACTTCCTCTCCTCTCCTATACTTATCTCCATCTCGTCCTCTCCTACTGATCCTCCTCCTTGTACACCTCTCTTCCTCATCTCCACCTCCTCTCTACTTCCTCTCTCCTCCTCTCCTCCTCTCCTCTACTTATCTCCATCTCGTCCTCTCCTACTGATCCTCCTCCTCTTCTACACCTCTCTTCCTCATCTCCACCTCCTCATTACTTCCTCTCCTCTCCTATACTTATCTCCATCTCGTCCTCTCCTACTGATCCTCCTCCTCTTGTACACCTTTCTTCCTCATCTCCACCTCCTCTCTACTTCCTCTCTTCTCCTCTCCTCCTCTCCTCTACTTATCTCCATCTCGTCCTCTCCTACTGATCCTCCTCCTCTTCTACACCTCTCTTCCTCATCTCCACCTCCTCATTACTTCCTCTCCTCTCCTATACTTATCTCCATCTCGTCCTCTCCTACTGATCCTCCTCCTCTTGTACACCTTTCTTCCTCATCTCCACCTCCTCTCTACTTCCTCTCTTCTCCTCTCCTCGTCTCCTATACTTATCTCCACCTCGTCCTCTCCTACTGATCATCCTCCTCTTCTACACCTCTCTTCCTCATCTCCAGCTCCTCATTAGTTCCTCTCCTCTCCTCTACTTATCTCCATCTCGTCCTCTCCTACTGATCCTCCTCCTCTTGTACACCTTTCTTCCTCATCTCCACCTCCTCTCTACTTCCTCTCTTCTCCTCTCCTCCTCTCCTATACTTATCTCCACCTCGTCCTCTCCTACTGATCATCCTCCTCTTCTACACCTCTCTTCCTCATCTCCACCTCCTCTCTACTTCCTCTCTTCTCCTCTCCTCCTCTCCTCTACTTATCTCCATCTCGTCCTCTCCTACTGATCCTCCTCCTCTTGTACACCTTTCTTCCTCATCTCCACCTCCTCTCTACTTCCTCTCTTCTCCTCTCCTCCTCCTCCTCCTATACTTATCTCAATCTCGTCCTCTCCTACTGATACTCCTCCTCTTCTACACCTCTCTTCCTCATCTCCACCTCCTCTCTACTTCCTCTCTTCTCCTCTCCTCCTCTCCTCTACTTATCTCCACCTCGTCCTCTCCTACTGATCCTCATCCTCTTCTACACCTCTCTTCCTCATCTCCACCTCCTCTCTACTTCCTCTCTTCTCCTCTCCTCGTCTCCTATGCTTATCTCCATCTCGTCCTCTTCTACACCTCTCTTCCTCATCTCCACCTCCTCATTACTTCCTCTCCTCTCCTCTACTTATCTCCACCTCGTCCTCTCCTACTGATCCTCCTCCTCTTCTACACCTCTCTTCCTCATCTCCACCTCCTCTCTACTTCCTCTCTTCTCCTCTCCTCGTCTCCTATGCTTATCTCCATCTCGTCCTCTCCTACTGATCCTCCTCTTCTACACCTCTCTTCCTCATCTCCACCTCCTCATTACTTCCTCTCCTCTCCTCTAATTATCTCCACCTCGTCCTCTTCTACTGATCCTCCTCCTCGTGTACACCTTTCTTCCTCATCTCCACCTTCTCTATACTTCCTCTACTTCATTCTCTTTCCCTTCTTCTCATTCATCTTCCGTTTACTCCGTTACCTTTTGTAATGTTTTAATTGTTTTTTCTTTAAAGACAAATCGAACTGGATGTTGAGATTTTCCCGGCAGGAACAGACAGCAAGTACTTCCGTAACCTTGGGATTCCATGTCTGGGCTTCTCTCCCATGAACAACACGGAGATACTGCTCCATGACCACAACGAACGCCTCAACGAACAGGTGTTTCTACGAGGCATCTCCATCTATGAGCGCATCATTCCCGCCCTTGCTAACGTGGATTAGAAATGGACAGTTTTTGTTCTCTTAAAACTTTAATGATATCTCAATTTAGGTATGATATATCCATTTAAAACTTTTGATCACAATACAATGTAGGTATATTGGCATTTTCTGTATAACCTATCGATGTTTATATTGTTTATTTGTGCTTTTCTAGTGTTAAACTTTGCTTGATTTGAACAAACCCACTTGCATTTCTAGTGGTTCATTTATGCCTGGTTATTTTCCTTTTATAGAAGCATTTTAATTTGGGCTTGATACAAATAAAACGAAGGCATCATTTTTTAATGCGCGTAGTCGAAGATCCATCTAGTTCTTAATTAGATAGAAATTAACGATAGTTTTATTACTAATTAGGTTTTTTATCAAGCATGGTTGATGTCTGTACCTTGTTTTTGCAATCATGTTTTACAAATTGTTGTCATTGAACAATAGTTGATCAAATCAACATTTTTGGATATTTGTTGTTGCCCAGCCTATAGTAAACATTTTATCCTTTTGTAATTACACGTAATTTTGTAAGTAAATTTGTATTTTTGTGATCAAAGGTGGTTAAGGTGCATTTATCAAAATTTGTCCACAATATAATTAAGTTGTTTGTACATTAAGTGAGATAAAATATAAAGAATTGATGAAATGATGAGGTGCACGGTTGTGAAAATTTAATAATTCCAGGGAGATATTTTGTATATCATGTATATACATGTACGTTACAGAACTACAGTCAAACCTGTCTTATAGTGACCACTTGTTTATATCAGCCAACTTGCCTAGTGCCTAGTGGTCACATCTCATGCTCCCCTGTAGAGAAAAACAGCGTTCTCAAATCTGTTATAGAGGTCATATGTCTACAGTTGCTGCTTGTCTTGTTTCCGCTAGGTGGTCATTATACACGGGTTTGATTGTACATGTATAATATAGAGCAAAGTTGTGCTATCGGTATGGCAAGGTTGGAGGGGTGCATGTCTTCCAATTTAGAGGGGGGGGGGGGGGGGTTTATTTGAACTAGTGTCTGCCCATCACATTTGCCCTTCAGCAAGACAGTATTATCCATTTTATCTATAAACCTGCATATAGTTAAATGAGTGAGTGGAATGTGTTTTGTTTTTTTTAAGATCATGGCGGCACAATAAACATTTTTAAAACTTATTTTATAAGTATAGTACTAGTAGTACTCACATTTTGCCTAAAAATATACCGCAAATATTGTATGATATACAATTGTACATGCGTTTTAGAGGGAAAATTTGTTTTTGTTGGTGAATGAAACTTTTTGAATGTAATTTTGTACTTTTATATTTCCATTTATTGTTTGTTTTGAATACTCCTCTTTACTTTACACATGCCTTTTAAAGGTTGCAGAAGATATATATTTTTGTATCATGTAGTGAGACAGACGTCAAATGTAGACAGGATAGTGGTTTGTACCAAAATACATGTTTTTTGTAACATTCTTTTTCCTTGAATCCTGAAATTTAAAATGTAATAAACAAAATTAAAAGGAAATTATTATTGTCTGATATTTCTTTCTTTTTCATTTGCAAATTTTGTCGGTGTGTGTGCATGCACCTGTCTGAGTGTTGTAGTGTGGGCACTGGCGATTTTTTCGGGGGGGGGGGGGGGGGGTTATTTTGTCGACCAAAAGTACCAAGGCCGAGAACAAATTTTTCGAGGGGGGAGATTGTCAATCAAGAATTTTCAAGGGAGGGGGGGGGGGGGGGTGTCGCGTCAAAAAAAAATCGAGGGGGGTGTTTGTTAAGAATTGTTGAGCCGAGTCCAAGATCCTTCAAAAATGTTCAAGGCAGGGACCGAGATCCGTAAAAAATGTTGAGGCCTCGGCCGAGACCACTTGGTTTTCAGGGGCCGAGACCATTGGTTATGATGGTCGAGACCGCTAAAAAGTGGCCTCGAGACCACTTAAATTTTGTAAAGGGGTGGGGGCGGGGGTTTGAGCCACCAAAACGGCCCTTTTATTCAAGGGGGGGGGGGGGGGTTGAACCCTCCAAATCCCCCCCCCCCCCCCCTGGGTACGCCTATGAGTGTGGGTAGATTTATGTGCGTGAGTGTGTTTCCACAATGTGTGTGCGTGTGTTTGTATATGTGTATGTATTACAGTATGTGTGATTTGAGTCGAGTACATAATATTGTTATTTACATACTGTACTGTACGTTATAACGGGCTTATTAGGTCCAATGAAAAAGCTTCAAAATTTATGGCAATTCGCTTTTTTCTTTCTTTAATTCATACTTAGCTCTGTATATCAAGGATTTGAGAAGTATTAGGCCCAACTATAAAGATTTAAAAAAAAAACAAGCTAAGTCCATCCTAAAGAACTCATAATTTCATAATTGTTTTAAGATTTTGTCTCCAACCTAATTTTATGGTAATCATCACAATGTGTACGAATACGTGGTAACTACTAGTACAACATCATGGTTGACTAAGCTCGAATAAAAGATAAAAAGGGCCATCTTTCAAAACTCACTAAAAAGTAATATTACATTGTAATGAAAATTAAGAAATTCTCAAATAGCATTGTTTTACAAAAACAAATCAAAATTGCTGGAATTTTAAACAGCCATACTCAATGCATTCAACCACGTACTTGTGCTGTTTCACAACAATGTACAAGCATTCACACTTCACAGGTTATTGTAGTTTTTTTTATATTAGGCAAGTTGGGCATCTCTAATATGTGTTTAGTCGTTAATCAAGTGATTAATGTCTCTTGTTTTCAGCGACACGAAATGTACAATACTTTGTAAATTATGCATAATTTAAAACAACTTCTTGTTTAAGAAATTATGATTTATTGTTTAGTTTGGAATTACTTTATTGTTTAGTTTAGTTGAGAAAGTGATTTTCTGCTATTGGATCTGAAAATATTTGATGTTTTGTAATATTTATGTTATATATGTTTTTTTAAAATTTCCGGTGGCAGTATTTTTATTGTCATATTAAGTTTTGTATTAATCCTATTTATGTTCACATGGTTCAAACAAAGTGAAATGATAAAACAGTAGACTTAAAAAAGGAAGCATGATCTCTCTAGAAATTTAATGATAAAAATACGGTTACAGTCCGTTATTCCGAAGGTTCGTTATTCCGAAGGTTCAGTTATTCCGCAGGTTCGTTATTCCGAAGGTTCGTTATTCCGAAGGTTCGTTATTCCGAAGGTTCAGTTATTCCACAGGTTCGTTATTCCGAAGGTTCGTTATTCCGAAGGTTCGTTATTCCGAAGGTTCGTTGATCCGAAAATAAAATCGGGTTCGTTATTCCGAAAATTAAATCGGGCTTGTTATAATACTATAGTTTGTGTTTTGTTTATTTAATTTACAGCCTGCATTAAGCATACCCCTCCCCCTTTCCCTCCCTTGGCCAGACCATTTAAGTTTATTTTATCTCTTTATATGAAATTATAGCATTATAACAAACCCAAATTCATTTTCGGATTAACGAACCCGATTTCATTTTAGGAATAGCGAACCTTCGGAATAACGAACCCGATTTCATTTTAGGAATAACGAACCTTCGGAATAACGAACCTTCGGAATAACGAACCTTCGGAATAATGCAACAAATGTTCGGATTAACGAACCCTATTTCATTTTCGGATTAACGAACACTCAGGTATAGAAAATTTGCGTGTTCGGAATAACGAACCTTCGGAATAACGAACCGCACCCAAAAATACAACAAGATTAAAAGTAACCACAATTTGATTTGAATTGCCTCGGTAGATGGAATTAGGGCCTGATAATACATGCGATCGTCGACTGAGCGTATCCCTGTATGTTACATGCTGCATGGTTTGTGAATGGCGTATTACGTATATTGTTTTCAAAAGAGTAAATTGAATTGAATTGATAATTTATTTCAAATCTCATAAAATACAATAACATTAACAAAGCACAACAACAAATTTAACAACAGATAAATACAAATTATGAGAATGAGGAGACATCTAGAAAGAGCAAAATACGGTAGCTTTATAAGAGTGGGTGGTGTATGAATATGAATAATTTCCTGTATGGTTTACATTTTTTAACATAATTATTATGTTGTTCTATTATTTAAGTTATTATAATACAAATACTGTAATGTCTTTGATTTGAAAATAGCCTATAATTGATAATCAGGATTATGTCTACAGGTCGACGTATTTTTGACGTGAACACATGATACTAGAGTAGTAACACGTCAAATGTCGACTCGATCCCCTCCAATCCTATCCAGGCCACTCCATCTACTTCTCGTTTAGAGCACCATGCACTCTTCCCGTTACCAAGGAGTAACCAGGGAGCTCGTATTTTTATGGAGTGCGATACTGTCACCGATCTCGATGGATACTGTACGCACCCCACGCGCGCCGGAGTGCGCAAGAGGAGGGGATTCCCCGCTCCGATTCGCTCATGCGCAGTAGCTAGTAGGCGTCGTGTATGTTGACAATGGTCCCGTTTTCAGCATACAACATATCAGCCGATATAGTATAGTTATCAGACCAATATAGCAAGCTGATGTATGTGTCTTTACGTGATATTTTGCTCTTGGAGAATAGCCTGTAGCTCAGCCATATATATGCATATATACCAATATATGTTTTTTGAATATAATACAATTTAGGGTGATACTTTTTCCAGCCTGGATATACATAATATAGCATGCAGTGATATTATGATTGGTTATTGCAAGGAGGTTTAATTTCATTAAACCTCCTTGGTTATTGATATAGAGGCCGCCGCGGTAGCGGGAGTTTTCAAGGTCAGATGTCATGTACGTTGACTGTAATATATGTGTGCATATTAAATACGCACTTATCATGAAGGATACTGATAATATATGCATACGTACGTGTGCTTCAATTCCTTCACCTCCATTATTTTAAACTGAATGATCAGTATTGGGTTTTAGCCAGTGATCCGTTTGTTTTAATTTGCCATTGGTGGCATAAAGGTAGGGCATAAATCATTACCTCGACATTGTTTTGTAACAGGACTGTGGAAACTCTGATCTATCAGCTAGCTGAAAGATGATATCGGTCTTGGAAGTGAGTCAAGAAATAACTATCAATTCGTCAAAGAGCCGCCGCTTACAAACCACTGAATTTGATGCCTGATCCTACGATTATAATGATGTTGCCTTCGACTAGGAAAGCGTGCGTGTGTGTGGTTGTTATTGCCCTCATCATATCAGCACGTTCCAGAGTAATTTCAAACATACTCCTGTCACGCTGTTGGACGAGACTCTCTGCAAGTGCAAGACGGACACGAAGTTATACTATATTTATGGAGTACTTATCACCATGGTTACGAAAAGTGAGTAGGCCTATGCATTGCTTGCACAATGATCGAGGATGCAGTTGTTACTGTCCTCCTCTGTATTTGGGCATTATTCATCCTTCACTGTCCACTAAGAGGGAAATTAGGAAATCATTTACATCAGTGACGTAGCGTGGTCGGACTGATTGGGGGGGGGGGGGGGGGGGGGGGCACGCAAAATTATTGGGGCCACACCTTTTGAATTTCTTCTTTTTTTTTCTTCAAAAAAGTCCCCTTATGTTTTCTATCGTTTTTTCAAATTATTGGAGGGGGGGCACGTGCCCCCCCCCCCCGTAGCTACGCCACTGATTTACATGTTCCTGTACGTACCAACCTCACCCCCCCCCCCCCCCCGCCTCCCGACTCCCCGGCCCGATCCCTTCCCAGGGGCCTTGCATTCAACCCGAGTATTGATGCAATTTATTTGATTTTCTCTACCTGCATGATAGAAAATTCAGTTTTATTATGAAGTTATATGTGACCGGCTATAGCAAAACCCGGCGTTTGTCGGTAAAAATTAAAAAAAAGTATAGATATTCCGTAAAATCGGGTAGTTGACTCATCGACGTTATTCTAATAAATATGCGATCAATATCCATCAATCCTCCACCAGTTACCAGTCAATAACTATTCCTACTTCCAGAGTAGTATATTATTATGTGTATATATAATACGGCTCTGATTATTCCCAGCCAATTTCATCTATGTAATTTTCACAAGTTCGTATGAATGCTATCATTCTATCCCTATATGTTTTTATTCCTGAAATCCTATCAAGTGCCATTTTCCCATTTCATTCCTCGGGCGAGGATATCCTTATCAATTTTCTTCAATAGTTTCAAGTTGAGTATTCAATGACCGTCAGTAATAGGTAGCCGTCTACCCTTCGTCAAAGAATTCAACATGTCAGTGAGGACTTCGTAATGCGCCATACACTCTCCCAAACACTCTCACAAGTCGTCAAGCTTTCATCCAGACAGTGTTGGTACAAGCCGTCTGCACATCTACCCAGAAGTTCAACATCAAGAGTTTTGATCAATAAAATCACCATCGGATATGCGTCCAAACGGGGATGTGGCTTTCCGCTATAATATCAATTAGCTTACCACGCACGATATCATCATTATCAGCAGCTCTAATCATTTTTAAAATGTACACACCCTGTATGCACCAAACATTATTACCTCTCTGTAACGTTGTTTCACAGGCAAGAGGGTTCTTATCCAGATGTCTTCACCAGTCCCAAGTCGACCAATTACCCAGACCGTGTACGGTAGCCGTCTGCACCTCCGCCCAAGAGTTCAACATCAGAGCTTTGATCGATAAACTCAAGGAGATGCGTCCAGACGGGAATGTGGATTTCCAGTATGTCGAGCTACCGTATAACGACCTGGACAGCTTTCGACTAGACGGCGGGCTGTACGACGGCGTCATCCTCTGCCACTCCATCCACAACCGTCGCTTTGCAGTCACCGATGTCCTTGATGCGCTCTATGACAGATTCCTACCTTATGCCGCAAGTTTATTCGGTTAGTAAGATTTGTTTGTTTGTTACTTCTTTGTAGACCAGTATGACAGAATGTACTTATATACTTGCGTACATGTTTATGGAATACTGGCTTATGGAAGCTCTCGACTAGATAACGGGCTGTACGACGGCGTCATCCTTTGCCACTCCATCCACAACCGTCGCTTTGCAGTCACCGATACTTGATGCGCTCTATGACAGATTCCTACCTTATGCCGCAAGTTTATTCGGTTAGGCTTGTTTTGCTTCAGATCACACCGAATTATGTACTGAGTAGTTTGGGTCGATTCATTAGCATTTACTTTTATTTATTTTAGGTGTAAACCGTCGCCTTATTAATGCAGTCACAGCTGTTATGACAGCAAGGTATCTGCCAAGTTTTAGTCGGTAAGATTTGTAAGATTAAAATTATATTTGGCATATTTAAAAATGATATACTTTTAAGGAAGTATTTGTTTCCTATTCAAAAGGGAAAACTTCGTGTGACTATTATACGAGTGCAGTGGCGTAGACAGGTTCTTACACCTGGGGGGGGGGGGGGGATGATTTACCGTTCACCGCGGACCGAGACCAATTTGTTCGCGGCCGAGGCCACCTGCCGAAATATTTCGAGACCAAGACAATTGCTTAAAAGTCCTCTCAGTTGGGGGGGGGGGGGGGGGGGGGAGTGTCCGTCTCCAAATTTTTTCCCCGCCGAGACCGCATGCCTAATTTTTTTTTAGACCGAGGGAATTGGTTGAAAGTCCTCAGTGGGGGGCGCGTCAAATTTTGTTCGCAGCCAAGATGGTCGAGACCAGGCGCGCCGGAAGCAGTTTGGGATGGGCAGGGGGGGCAAAAACCTAAGGGGGCTCACGATTTTGTGTGTGTAGGGGCTCATGCCCAACCACTCTCACAGGGCTGCCTACTTTGAGCCAGATGTGTGAGTGAGACATTGCGAGGGAGCGAAGCGACCAAGCCCGAGGGAGCGAAATGACTGAGCGGGGGGAGGGTGTGGGAGGGGGATGTCCCCCCTCCCACAGTAGGGAGCTTTTGCATTTTTGGACTTGAAATTGTGCAATATGGTGCTTACGTAGATAGGAAATTCGGGCTTAACATTGACTGTATCTGGGAAAGCGTGTTATGATTTGATCGACCAGAAATTTTAAATATATTTTCACGAAGAAAACAAATAATTGACACACTAATAAATATGCACCCCAACACACACACAAATATTGTATTTATATTTAGGGTCATACACAGTTCCAACATAAACCATATGCCACATTATGTATGATCCAACAACATAGCCTATAGCCAAGAATGAGTCCCGAGGGGGCGAAGCTACCGAAGACTGGGGCAGAGCCATATAGGGAGGGTTTGGGAGGGCGGGTATCCCCCTCCCACGGAGAAGATTTTGCATTTATATACTTGAAATGGTGCAATTTGGTGCACGTCACACAAGCAGCCAGAGCAATGCCAGCCTACACTGGAACTACGTGGCCCGGTACAGACAAAATACTCACCCCAGACCATACGCAAGTTACACAACAAACTGTGATAATCTGTTCGCGCGAGAAGCGCGCAGCGAAAATTTAAAGTGGATGTATAAATTACTTTTTGAACGTTAGAATTAACAAGTCTTAGTTCATACAATTAATTTTTTCTTTCCCAGATACACACACAAACAAAATATCCTTCCCTAAAACCTGTACATGATAACTGTACATGTCACCCCCCCCCCCCCCCCACCTTGTGAGGTGGGGTGGGGGAGGGGGGTGCATACCTCGCATCCTCCCGTTGTCTACGCCCCTGTACGAGTGTATATAATACCTGTGTCATGTTTTCCCTTTACAACAATAGAATGAGTTTTGCATATCAATTATGAGTGGAAATAAATTTGAAGACAAATATTTTCAGTTAATAGTCTAGTAATAAAAGTGCTTTTCATGAATGTGAGTCAGTAAAAAAAAAGGTAATGAAGACATATTTATTGTATGACATTTTTTTTGCAATTATTGTTTACCATGCACAGGAAAGGAAAATGTATGTGTGATCGTCCACGACTTCCCATGGCCCCTCCTATCGTCTACTACCAAAACTACCGACCAGAATCGGGAGTCATCCAGAACAGATGATCATGCAAGGGTCAAAGAGGGACACATGGAGTCCTTCCAGGTCAGGCAACCTACAACCTTCAAGTGCTGTGACCTCGCCATGATCTGCGGAAAGCTCGATATCGATGTAGAGATGGACAACGATGATCAGCAATTGATTGAGACATTCATGGATAATGTCCATCAGGCATACATGACATCGCAGAGTTATGAAAGAACTAAAACACACAGAAAACTCAAACCACACCACGTGCAAATAGTACGATATGTCCTTACACTTGTTTTAGGTCTTTATTCCGTTCGCATTCTCAGACAGATCAGAGCTAGAAATCAACAGAAATGTGAATCAACGGACAGGTCAGAAGTCGAACATTTGGGGGTTGTACAGGAAGGAAGGGTGCTTGAGACAAACATAATGTGTGACGAAAAGGGCAATGACATTGATGACAGATCCATGGAAACTGATGTAGAACAAGATGAATCAGAAGTCATGTTTCATCCTGGCGAGAGGGCCATCCTTGACGTCACACCAGCTATGCAACACCACAAAAAGTTCATGGACACCACCCAGCATACTTCTTCTGAAGAGAAGCAACGCAAGGACTACACTGATAAACCCAGTAATATTACCCTAGAACTAGGTGATTCCCAGGACACGTCACCTCAATACCATATGGAGAGGGCACTAATTGACCTACCACCGACTGGAAAAGAGAATGATAAGCCAGAGGACGTCGTCCAACAGAAATCAGAGAACATAGCTTCTCCTGGACAAAAGCAGCAAGACGCATGTATCAGCAGATTCACTGATACTTCTAAGGAACATGAAAACATCAAGGAAATCTTCCTACAGCATCATATGGTGAAAGCCCTTGACATACCACCAACTCTTAATGATCAACAGCAAACTATGGAAGCTAGTCGCGTAGGTAATTTCACTTCTGCGGGAGAACAAGAGTACCGCGAAATTATTGATAGCTCGACTAGCCATTCTCGAGATATGATGGATAGTTATAAAGCTAAGGACATGCTACCCATACAACATCATAGGGAGAGGGCCCTTGACATACCCCCGACTCTCCTAGAGCAATCTATCAAGAGCTCAGAAAGCCTCTCATCCCACCAGAAAACACAGTGTCTTTCTAAATCTAAACTCTAGCTCTACTTGATAAAGAGAAGAGAAAGTGTTCGTGTGTGTGTGTGTGTGTGTGTGTGTGTGCGTGTGTATGTGTGTATGCAGTGGGGGGGGGGGGGGGGGGGTTACACCTCAACCAAAAAGGGGGATTCTTTCTTTTCCCTCTCCATCATGAGCGTGTTAAATGGAACTTTTGCAGCCTTACTTATTTTGTATTTGTATGTAGTTGAGAATGTGAGCAGATATCCATTGAGTGAGTATAGTGTGTGTGTGTATTAGTACGCGTGTGTGCGTGTGTGTGGGTATGAATGTTTTTTGGTGGGCCGGGGTGGGAGTATACAAACAGAGAGCAGGGGCGGATCTAGCTTTTTGCTAAGGGGGGGGGGGGGGGGGGTTTGACCCAATGACGATGCGGATACTGTGTGGGTCTGGACACATGATGGCGTTGTTCTATGCACATCACATTTTCACTTGGCAGCCCAAGGGGGGGGGGGGGGGGGTTAAACCCCCTAAACCCCCCCCCCCCCCCCCCCCCCGTAGATCCGCCACTGGAGATTATTCATTTGGAGTGTTATTAATTATAGCTTTCACTGGAGTGGTGTGGACGTACCTTGTTATTATATAGCTTTCACTGGAGGAAATTGTAAATTATATAGTTTCGGCCAATCGCTATTAACTTACATAGAAATATATTCAAAAATGGACATCAAATGCCGCCTAATATAATCAAGTGAGACAAGCAAATTTCGAAGGTGGTCTTTCTACACAATGTTCTTCTCCATAATTTATTTAAGAGAAAAAAAGGGTTATTCTTGTCGTTATAAGCAACTGTTATATAAAGGACTTTGGCGGAACGTACAATTGCACTAGAATAATGTATTTTGTATTCGCAAAATCAAAAAGTTGTATTGTTTATTTTGGTTATTAACGATGTATAATAAATCGTATCGTTCATACTATCGGCAAATAATTTTGGTTCATTGTTAATCATGCTGATTTGCATTGAATCCTCAGTTTAGTTTGATTATAAACTTTTAAAATAAATCAATTCAGGTTTAATACAGGTATTTAGAAACTCTATCTTCGTTTCGGCAGTTAATTTATGTAATTCTATAGAGTTAAGCTTATTTTCATAAAAATTATTGGCAGCTTACAGATTTTTATTCAATTAAGTTGTTGCCTTGTTGGAGCAATTAATGATGTAATAATTAATTTTAAGCTATTTTTTGTATATCAAAGTTTGTACAATGTAGCCTACTTGACTCTACAATATATTTGCAATGAGGTATTTACCTTGTTGGTCTGTGTCTTTATTATTACAGAATTACATATCTGCCTACCCGTCGAACTTTTATTTTCAAATATAAATTGAACATGTTCATAACTCTTAGTATAACATAGACTCGTTTTATTTCTGTATAATATTTTTGATTATTGATTTGTTTTAATTTAACCATTCAATGGTAGTTCTGTTAGTCAAATTTGACTTTTATCAACCCCCAACATTTTCGCAATGTACATGTTTTGTTTCTTGTATGTTTTGATTGTTCTCTGTGATTCATTTGTTCCTTGGTTGTAGATGATTATACATATTAAGTTGTTGTTTAAATAAAGATCAATCAATTTCAATTCAAATTCAAATTCAATTTGGCCTTATTAAAAAATCCACTGAGTTTGGCATTTGGCATATTTAAAAATTATATACTTTAAAGGAATTATTTGTTTCCTATTAAAAAGGGAAAACTTCGTGTGACTATTATACGAGTGTATACCTGTGTCATGTGTTTCCTTTACAACAATTAGAGTGAGTTTTGCATATCAATTATGAGTTTCAAATGAGGTTTTTAAATAGTTGTTGATATCTTTATTTAATCATAATTTTAACAAAATATCACATGCACAATTTTCTATGAAAAATGGTTGAAACCAATGAGTTTTTAGTGAGCACCCTCTTGAGATGTAACGACTCTTTTTTAATGATAACAGGGTTTTACTAGTCTGTTGTATTTGGTAGATCAATATGGCAAACAAAAATTGAAATCATAATGTTAATTTGTTTATGTGTATATGCTCTTTCATATATATTGAAAGGAAAATCTTTTTAAAATAAATACAAATTAATAAATGTTCAATCTTTTAACTGATAGTAAATCCTGTAATTTGTATAAAAGATACAAAATGGGAACACAAAATAATGAAGTCCTAAAGCTGTTCTTGTTTTAATATGCCATTTCAATTAGTCATTGATTGTTCATTTTCATAATGATTAATTGCAGCAACACAAGAGCACTATCACTCCCATTGATGACGGGAACCCTTGGTTGAAGGCCTTCAAAGAAGCATGTGATAAAGAGTAAGTTCAAATAAGATACCCAGTCCAACCTGCGTATAGTGACCACCTTTATAAGGGAAATATGAAATGTGGACATCGTAGCAGGGACAACATTTACATTGATTTGTCGGGGCTACTTTTCAAGCTTGCCTGCACAGTAACAAAAAATACACAGGGGCTCATGGCGAATTTGCCCCTGAATTGCCCACAAGAGCCCCTGTAAATTGCATAGAGTCCAATGCAAAACAAATTTTAGAGTGCTATTTCCATGCAGGCAAACTATAAAAAATGAATATTAATTTTCTCCCTGTGCCTCCATGAAAATACAACTCTAAAATGTGCTTTGTATTGAGCTCTGCGCAAATATATGAGGGCTCTTTGGAGCATTTCGAGGGCGAATTCGCCCTGAGCCCCCATATAATGTGTTCACTGCATTCATTGTAGACAGGCTCCAAGACATCTTTCAAAAGAACCATGTGATAAAGAGTAAGTTCAAATAATATACCCAGTCAAACCTGTGTATAGTGACCACCTATTACAGGTAAATAAGAACAATGGCCATTGTGGGCAGGCTCCAAGAATTTTTTTTTTCCGCAGAGATCACAATTAAATATCGGCCCTCAGAGCCACCCAAATTATGTTCTGACTGTGTAAGTGATTATAAGAGGATTATCAATGTTTAGTTTGATTAAGGGACCTAAGTCTCCACAAATTACTGACCTTACTAGGCCACCAGGGAAAATAGTAGTTGTAAACAAAATCACATCAACAATCATTTATTGAAACAGGTTGATATTTTCAGGTGTTGGCATAGTGCCGCTGTATAGCAGCTGCCATTTGAATGATGACAGCTTTCTACCATTCAGGCATGTTAGAATAATTCAGCTATTTATACTTTTTAATGATAACCGACAAGTTTGTTTTACAAGAGATTTTCTTTATATTGTATATTATTTTAATAATATAATTGTCCCCTTTCCTTTCTCATTTTATTTTAATTGTATTTTTCCACATCCTCATCTTCTTTTTATTTTCCCTTATCCTGCGTCTTCTTTTTATTTTCCCTCATCCTGCGTCTCTACTTATCCCCACCTCGTCCTCTCCTACTGATCCTCCTCCTCTTCTACACCTCTCTTCCTCATCTCCACCTCCTCTTTACTTCCTCTCTTTTCCTCTCCCCCTCTCCTCTACTTATCTCCATCTCGTCCTCTCCTACTGATCCTCCTCTTCTACACCTCTCTTCCTCATCTCCACCTCCTCTCTACTTCCACTCTTCTCCTCTCCACCTCGTCCTCTCCTAATGATCCTCCTCCTCTTCTACACCTCTCTTCCTCAACTCCACCTCCTCTCTACTTCCTCTCTTCTCCTCTACTTATCTCCACCGCGTCCTCTCCTACTGATCCTCCTCCTCTTCTACACCTCTCTTCCTCATCTCCACCTCCTCTCTACTTCCTCTCTTCTCCTCTCCTCCTCTCCTCTACTTATCTCTACCTCGTCCTCTCCTACTGATCCTCCTCTTCTACACCTCTCTTCTTCATCTCCACCTCCTCTCTACTTCCTCTCTTCTCCTCTACTTATCTCCATCTCGTCCTCTTCTACTGATCCTCCTCCTCGTGTACACCTTCTTCCTCATCTCCACCTTCTCTATACTTCCTCTACTTCATTCTCTTTCCCTTCTTCTCATTCATCTTCCGTTTACTCCGTTACATTTTGTAATGTTTTAATTGTTTTTTCTTTAAAGACAAATCGAACTGGATGTTGAGATTTTCCCGGCAGGAACACACAGTAAGTACTTCCGTAACCTTGGGATTCCATGTCTGGGCTTCTCTCCCATGAACAACACGGAGATACTGCTCCATGACCACAACGAACGCCTCAACGAACAGGTGTTCCTACGAGGCATCTCCATCTATGAGCGCATCATTCCCGCCGTTGCTAACGTGGATTAGAAATGGACAGTCTTTGTTCTCTTAAAACTTTAATGATATCTCAATTTAGGTATGATATATCCATTTTAAACTTTTGATCACAATACAATGTAGGTATATTGGCATTTTCTGTATAACCTATCAATGTTTATTTGTGCTTTTCTAGTGTTAAACTTTGCTTGATTTGAACAAACCCACTTGCATTTCTAGTGGTTCATTTATGCCTGGTTATTTTCCTTTTATAGAAGCATTTTAATTTGGGCTTGATAAAAATAAAACGAAGGCATCATTTTTTAATGCGCGTAGTCGAAGATCCATCTAATTCTTAATTAGATAGAAATTAACGATAGTTTTATTACTAATTAGGTTTATTATCAAGCATGGTTGATGTCTGTACCTTGTTTTTGCAATCATGTTTTACAAATTGTTGTCATTGAACAATAGTTGATCAAATCAACATTTTTGGATATTTGTTCTTGCCCAGCCTAGGGTAAACATTTTATCCTTTTGTAATTACACGTAATTTTGTAAGTAAATTTGTATTTTTGTGATCAAAGGTGGTTAAGGTGCATTTATCAAAATTTGTCCACAATATAATTAAGTTGTTTGTACATTAAGTGAGATAAAATATAAAGAATTGATGAAATGATGAGGTGCACGGTTGTGAAAATTTAATAATTCCAAGGAGATATTTTGTATATCATGTATATACATGTACGTTACAGAACTACAGTCAAACCTGTTGTATAGTGACCACCTGTTTATATCAGCCAACTTGCCTAGTGGTCACATCTCATGCTCCCCTGTAGAGAAAAACAGCGTTCTCAAATCTGTTATAGAGGTCATATGTCTACAGTTGCTGCTTGTCTTGTTTCCGCTAGGTGGTCATTATACACGGGTTTGATTGTATAATATAGAGCAAAGTTGTGCTATCGGTATGGCAAGGTTGGAAGGGTGCATGTCGTCCAATTTAGAGGGTTTTTTTTTTTGTTACTAGTGTCTGCCCATCACATTTGCCCTTCAGCAAGACAGTATTATCCACTTTATCTATAAACCTGCATATAGTTAATGAGTGAGTAGAGTGTGTTTTTTTTTAAAGATCATGGCGCACAATAAACATTTTAAAACTTATTTTATAAGTATAGTAGTACTCAAATTTTATCTAAAAATATACCGCAAATATTGTATGATATACAATTGTGCATGCGTTTTAGAGGGAAAATTTGTTTTTGTAAGTGAATGTAACATTTTGAATGTCATTTTGTACTTTTATATTTCCATTTATTGTTTGTTTTGAATACTCCTCTTTACGTTACACATGCCTTTTAAAGGTTGCAGAAGATATATATTTTTGTATCATGTAGTGAAAAAGACGTCAAATGTAGACAGAATAGTGGTTTGTACCAAAATACATGTTTTTTGTAACATTCTTTTTCCTTGAATCCTGAAATATAAAATTTAATAAACAAAATTAAAAGGAACTTATAATTGTCTGATATTTCTTTCTTTTTCATTTGCAAATTTTGTCGGTGTGTGTGCATGCACCTGTCTGAGTGTTGTAGTGTGGGCACTGGCGATTTTTTCGGGGGGGGGGGTTATTTTGTCGACAAAAATTACCAAGGCCGAGACCAAATTTTTTCGAGGGGGGGAGATTGTCAATCAAGAATTTTCAAGGGGGGGGGGGGGGGGGGGGTGTCGCGTAAAAAAAAAATCGAGGGGGGGTGTCTGTTAAGAATTTTTGAGCCGAGTCCAAGATCCTTCAAAAATGTTCAAGGTAGGGACCGAGATCCATAAAAAAATGTTGAGGCCTCGGCCGAGACCACTTGGTCTTCAGGGGCCGAGACCATTGGTTATGATGGTCGAGACCGCTAAAAAGTGGCCTAGAGACCACTTAAATTTTGTAGAGGGGTGGGGGGGCGGGGGTTTGAGCCACCAAAATGGCCCTTTTTTCAAGGGGGGTTGGAACCCTCCAATCACCCCCCCCCCCTGGGTACGCCTATGAGTGTGGATAGATTTGTGTGTGTGTGTGCGTGCGTGTGTTTGCACAATGTGTGTGTGTATGTGTGCGTGTGTTTGTAAATATGTGTATGTATATACAGTATGTGTGATTTGAGTCGAGTGCATAATATTGTTATTTACATACAGTATGCATACTGTACGGGCTTATTAGGTCCAATGAAAAAGCTTCAAAATGTATGGCAATTCGTTTTTTTTCTTTCTTTAATTCATCAAAATGTATGGCAATTCGTTTTTTTTCTTTCTTTAATTCATACTTAGCTCTGTATATCAAGGATTTGAGAAGTATTAGGCCCAGATTTTAAAAAACAAGGTACAGTAAGTCCATCCTAAAGAACTCATAATTTCATAACCAAGAATAGTTTTAAGATGTTTTCTCCACCAACCTAATTTTATGGTTATTGGCACAATGTGTACGAATACGAGGTAACTACTAGTACAACATCATGGTTGACTATATAAGCTCGAATTAAAGATAAAGGGGCCATCTTTCAAACTCACCAAAGTAATATTACATTGCAGTTTAATGAAAATTAAGAAATTCTCAAATAGCATTGTTTTACAAAAACAAATCAAAATTGCTGGAATTTTAAACAGCCATAATCAATGCATTCAACCACGTACTTGTGCTGTTTCACAACAATGTACAAGCATTCACACTTCACAGGTTATTGTAGTTTTTTAAATTAGGCAAGTTGGGCATCTCTAATATGTGCTTAGTCGTTAATCAAGTGATTAATGTTTCTTGTTTTCAGCGACACGAAATGTACAATACTTTGTAAATTATGCATAATTTAAAACAATTTCTTGTTTAAGAAATGATGATTTATTGTTTAGTTTGGAATTATTTTATTGTTAAGTTTAGTTGAGAAAGTGATTTTCTGCTCTTGGATCTGAAAATATTTGATGTTTTGTAATATTTATGTTATATGTTTTTATTTTTTTCCGGTGGCAGTATTTGTATTGTCATATTAAGTTTTGTATTAAGCCTATTTATGTTCACATGGTTCAAACAAAGTGAAATGATAAAACAGAAGACATAAAAAAGGAAGCATCATCTCTCTAGAAACTTAATGATAAAAATACAACAAAATTAAAAGTAACCACAATTTGATTTGAATTGCCTCGGTAGATGGAATTAGGGCCTGATAATACATGCGATCGTCGACTGAGCGTATCCCTGTATGTTACATGCTGTATGGTTTGTGAATGGCGTATTACGTATATTTTTTTCAAAAGAGTAAATTGAATTGAATTGATAATTTATTTCAAATCTCATAAAATACAATAACATTAACAAAGCACAACAACAAATTTAACAACAGATAAATACAAATTATGAGAATGAGGAGACATCTAGAAAGAGCAAAATACGGTAGCCTTATAAGAGTGGGTGGTGTATGAATATGAATAATTACCTGTATGGTTTACATTTTTTAACATAATTATTATGTTGTTCTATTATTTAAGTTATTATAATACAAATACTGTAATGTCTTTGATTTGAAAATAGCCTATATAATTGATAATCAGGATTATGTCTACATGTCGACGTATTTTTGACGTGAACACATGAACCAATTATCATACTACAGTAGTAACACGACAAATGTCGACTCGATCCCCTCCAATCCTATCCAGGCCACTCCATCTACTTCTCGTTTAGAGCACCATGCACTCTTCCCGTTACCAAGGAGTAACCAGGGAGCTCGTATAATATTATGGAGTACAGTACAAGCAAAGACGCTTAATTCTACAGTCTTTGGTACAAGTGTGATATTGTACGCACCCCACGCGGAGTGCGCAAGAGGAGGGGATTCCCCGCTCCGATTCGCTCATGCGCAGTAGCTAGTAGGCGTCGTGTATGTTGACAATGGTCCCGTTTTCAGCAACATCAGCCGATATAGTATAGTTATCAGACCAATATAGCAAGCTGATGTATGTGTCTTTACGTGATATTTTGCTCTTGGAGAATCCCGACATAGCCTGTAGCTCATCTATATACATGCATATACCAATATATGTTTTTTTTAATATAATACAATTTAGGATGATACTTTTTCCAGCCTGGATCTACATAATAAGCATGTGATTGTAGGTGCTTTGATATAGAGGCCGCCGCGGTAGCGGGAGTTTTCAAGGTCAGATGTCATGTACGTTGACTGTAATCTATGTGTGCATATTAAATACGCACTTATCATGAAGGATACTGATAATATATTCATGTACGGTATACGTACGTGTGCTTCAATTCCTTCACCTTCATTATTTTAAACTGAATGATCAGTATTGGGTTTTAGCCAGTGATCCGTTTGTTTTAATTTGCCATTGGTGGCATAAAGGTAGGGCATAAATCATTACCTCGACATTGTTTTGTAACAGGACTGTGGAAACTCTGATCTATCAGCTAGCTGGAAGATGATATCGGTCTTAGAAGTGAGTCAAGAAATAACTATCAATTCGTCAAAGAGCCGCCGCTTACATCCCTACGATAGATAATGATGTTGCCTTCGACTAGGAAAGCGTGCGTGTGTGTGGTTGTTATTGCCCTCATCATATCAGCACGTTCCAGAGTAGTTTCAAACATACTCCTTTCACGCTGTTGTACGAGACTCCCTGCAAGTGCAAGACGGGCACGAAGTTATACTATGTTTGTGGAGTACTTATCGCCGTGGACGTGGTTACGAACAGTAAGTATAATGCCCGCCAATAATGGCTTGCAATGATCGAGGATGCAGTTGTCACTGTTCTCCTCTGTGTTTGTACATTTATATTCGTCCTTCACTGTCCACTTAGAGGGAAATTAGGAAATCATTTGTTTGGCTCGCATTCCGTATAATATAATAATTTTTTTTTTTTTTTTTTTTACACATGCTCCTATACCAACCCCCCCCCCCCCCCCCGCGGCCTCTCGACTCCCCGGTGGACCCTCTCCCCCGGGGGAATCCTTGCATTCAACCCGAGTATTGATGCAATTTATTTGATTTTCTCTATACCTGCTGCATGATAGAAAATCCAGTTTTATTATGAAGTTATATGTGACCGGCTATAGCAAAACCCCGCACTTGTCGGTAAAAATCAAAAAGTATAGATATTCCGTAAAACCGGGTAGTTGACTCAACGACGTTATTCTAATAAATATGCGATCAATATCCATCAATCCTCCACCAGTTACCAGTCAATAATCATTCCCACTTCCAAAGTAGTATATTATTATGTGTATATATATATAATACGGCTCTGATTATTCCCAGCCAATTTCATCGATGTCATTTTCACAAGTTCGCATGCATGCTCATCATATTCTATCCCTATATGTTTTTATTCCTGAAATCCTATCAAGTGCCATTTCATTCCTCGGGCGAGGATATCCCTATCAATTTTCTTCAATAGTTTCAAGTTGAGTATTCAATGACCGTCAGTAATAGGTAGCCGTCTACCCTTCCTCAAAGAATTCAACATGTCAGTGAGGACTTCGTAATGCGCTATACACTCTCCCAAACACTCTCACAAGTCGTCAAGCTTTCATCCAGACAGTGTTGGTACAAGCCATCTGCACATCTACCCAGAAGTTCAACATCAGAGTTAAAAGTTTTGATCAATAAAATCACCATCGGATATGCGTCCAAACGGGGATGTGGCTTTCCGCTATAATATCAATTAGCTTACCACGCACGATATCATCATTATCATCAGCTTTAATCATTTTTAAAATGTACACACCCTGTATGCACCAACAATTATTTCCTCTCTGTAACGTTGTTTCACAGGCAAGAGGGTTCTTATCCAGATGTCTTCACCAGTCCCAAGTCGACCAATTACCCAGACCGTGTACGGTAGCCGTCTGCACCTCCGCCCAAGAGTTCAACATCAGAGCTTTGATCGATAAACTCAAGGAGATGCGTCCAGACGGGAATGTGGATTTCCAGTATGTCGAGCTACCGTATAACGACCTGGACAGCTTTCGACTAGACGGCGGGCTGTACGACGGCGTCATCCTCTGCCACTCCATCCACAACCGTCGCTTTGCAGTCACCGATGTCCTTGATGCGCTCTATGACAGATTCCTACCTTATGCCGCAAGTTTATTCGGTTAGCAAGATTTGTTTGTTTGTTACTTCTTTGTAGACCAGTATGACAGAATGTACTTATATACTTGCGTACATGTTTATGGAATACTGGCTTATGGAAGCTCTCGACTAGATAACGGGCTGTACGACGGCGTCATCCTTTGCCACTCCATCCACAACCGTCGCTTTGCAGTCACCGATACTTGATGCGCTCTATGACAGATTCCTACCTTATGCCGCAAGTTTATTCGGTTAGGCTTGTTTTGCTTCAGATCACACCGAATTATGTACTGAGTAGTTTGGGTCGATTCATTAGCATTTACTTTAATTTATTTTAGGTGTAAACCGTCGCCTTATTAATGCAGTCACAGCTGTTATGACAGCAAGGTATCTGCCAAGTTTTAGTCGGTAAGATTTGTAAGATTAAAATTATATTTGGCATATTTAAAAATGATATACTTTTAAGGAATTATTTGTTTCCTATTCAAAAGGGAAAACTTCGTGTGACTATTATACGAGTGCAGTGGCGTAGACAGGTTCTTACACCTGGGGGGGGGGGGGGATGATTTGCCGTTCACCGCGGACCGAGACCAATTTGTTCGCGGCCGAGGCCACCTGCCGAAATATTTCGAGACCAAGACAATTGCTTAAAAGTCCTCTCAGTTGGGGGGGGGGGGGGGGGGGGGAGTGTCCGTCTCCAAATTTTTTCCCCGCCGAGACCGCATGCCTAATTTTTTTTTAGACCGAGGGAATTGGTTGAAAGTCCTCAGTGGGGGGCGCGTCAAATTTTGTTCGCAGCCAAGATGGTCGAGACCAGGCGCGCCGGAAGCAGTTTGGGATGGGCAGGGGGGGCAAAAACCTAAGGGGGCTCACGATTTTGTGTGTGTAGGGGCTCATGCCCAACCACTCCCACAGGGCTGCCTACTTTGAGCCAGATGTGTGAGTGAGACATTGCGAGGGAGCGAAGCGACCAAGCCCGAGGGAGCGAAATGACTGAGCGGGGGGAGGGTGTGGGAGGGGGATGTCCCCCCTCCCACAGTAGGGAGCTTTTGCATTTTTGGACTTGAAATTGTGCAACATGGTGCTTACGTAGATAGGAAATTCGGGCTTAACATTGACTGTATCTGGGAAAGCGTGTTATGATTTGATCGACCAGAAATTTTAAATATATTTTCACGAAGAAAACAAATAATTGACACACTAATAAATATGCACCCCAACACACACACAAATATTGTATTTATATTTAGGGTCATACACAGTTCCAACATAAACCATATGCCACATTATGTATGATCCAACAACATAGCCTATAGCCAAGAATGAGTCCCGAGGGGGCGAAGCTACCGAAGACTGGGGCAGAGCCATATATGGAGGGTTTGGGAGGGCGGGTATCCCCCTCCCACGGAGAAGATTTTGCATAAATATACTTGAAATGGTGCAATTTGGTGCACGTCACACAAGCAGCCAGAGCAATGCCAGCCTACACTGGAACTACGTGGCCCGGTACAGAAAAAATACTCACCCCAGACCATACGCAAGTTGCACAACAAACTGTGATAATCTGTTCGCGCGAGAAGCGCGCAGCGAAAATTTAAAGTGGATGTATAAATTACTTTTTGAACGTTAGAATTAACAAGTCTTAACTCATACAATTAATTTTTTCTTTCCCAGATACACACACAAACAAAATATCCTTCCCTAAAACCTGTACATGATAACTGTACATGTCATCCCCCCCCCCCCCACCTTGTGAGGTGGGGTGGGGGAGGGGGGTGCATACCTCGCATCCTCCCGTTGTCTACGCCCCTGTACGAGTGTATATAATACCTGTGTCATGTTTTCCCTTTACAACAATAGAATGAGTTTTGCATATCAATTATGAGTGGAAATAAATTTGAAGACAAATATTTTCAGTTAATAGTCTAGTAATAAAAGTGCTTTTCATGAATGTGAGTCAGTAAAAAAAAAGGAAATGAAGACATATTTATTGTATGACATTTTTTTTGCAATTATTGTTTACCATGCACAGGAAAGGAAAATGTATGTGTGATCGTCCACGACTTCCCATGGCCCCTCCTATCGTCTACTGCCAAACCTACCGACCAGAATCGGGAGTCATCCAGAACAGATGATCATGCAAGGTTCAAAGAGGGACACATGGAGTCCTTCCAGGTCAGGCAACCTACAACCTTCCAGTGCTGTGACCTCGCCATGATCTGCGGAAAGCTCGATATCGATGTAGAGATGGACAACGATGATCAGCAATTGATTGAGACATTCATTGATAACGTCCATCAGGCATACATGACATCGCAGAGTTATGAAAGAACTAACACACACAGAAAATTCAAACTAAACCACGTGCAAATAGTACGATATGTCCTTCCACTTGTTTTAGGTCTTTATTCCGTTCGCTTTCTCAGACAGATCCGAGCTAGATATCAACAGAGAGCTGAATCAACGTACAGGTCTAGATCTGCAGTCGAACATGTGGGGGTTGTACATGAAGGAAGGGGGCTTGAGGCAAACATAATGTGTGACGAAAAGGGCAACGAAAGATCCATTGAAACTGATGTAGAACAAGATAAATCAGAAGTCACGTTTCGTCCTGGCGAGAGGGCCATC
>JBAMJV010011744.1:0-25486 GCA_037951105.1 Echinarachnius parma
CCGTTGCAGAAAGAGATACAATCGATTGTAAGTTACAATTGGTTGTAAGTCAGAACGTTTGCGCGTTTCAACCAATCAGATTTGCGCACTTAGAACACATGGGCCATAGAATTATGAATAAACAAACCAACCACTCGTTTCTTGGGCCCCGTTGCAGAAAGAGATACAATCGAGTGTAAGTTACAATTGGTTGTAGGTCAGTACATTTGCGCGTTTCAACCAATCAGATTTGCGTATTTAGAACACATGATCTGACTTACAACTAATAATATTGTAACTTACAATCGATTGTATCTCTTTCTTCAACGGGGCCCTTGCATGCTGATCGCAGCCTCGCAGGCATCATGGGCCCATCTAAAGGAGGAGGTTGTTGTTGTTGTTTTGTTGTTGTTTGTTATCCAGTTTTAGCTGTAGCCGCTGCTGTTGTTGTTGTTCTTGTTGTTTAGCCAGGTTCAACATTTCGCGTTTAATCAAAGCCCAGGCAATGCCCGGTATATACGGGTACGTATCGGTCAATATCTCTTTATTAATCTTTATAATAATAGCTTGCATGTATACCGCTTAATACAGGGTTTCTAAGTGCAAGTATTATTACCCATGGTCATTAGGTACAGTTCAAACCCACACAATGATATTGCGTACTTTCTCAACTCCCCGGGGAGCATACTAGTCATAGTAGGTTATTAGGTAATCAGGTTTAAAGTAGGTGGAGTACAGGGGATGTTTTGTTTGTTTGTGTTTGTGTTTTGTTTTGTTTTGTTTTGTTTGTTTGTTTGTGTGTGTTTTTTTTTTTTTTGGGGGGGGGGGGGGGGTACTAATGACAAGTTTCCCCTTAGTTACGACGACACGGAACTCCCTCAAATTGTGCTGATATTGCGTGCAATCGATTCAAGTTTGACTGTCAGTCTTCTTGGTCTTCAGATTTTTATGTTCAACTAGAGTTTAGTGAACGTACAGAAAAAACGATATCAAGATAATCGAGATGTTTTACCATATATTGTTGTATGAATAAGATATCAATCAGGGGTGTCGATCCTGGGGGGGGGGGGGGGGGGGGGGGGGCAGGGGGGGCGGTCGCCCCCCCAATGAAAATATTGGGGGGGGCGAACATATCATTTCGCCCCCCCAATAATTCCGAAAATGAGGAAGAAAAAAATCGAGTGATATAATGCCAAAGAGGGGAAAGACACATTTATCAATAATTAATCTTCAAAATACAGTTTCTCATATTGCAAGTTTCATTTGGGTTGCGGGAACTCACCTTTTGAAATGTGTTGGGCAGCGTAACTTCTCAAACGCACACCTCAAACGAAGTTTATTAAACCCTCATCTATAGATAGCACACCGTCACAGAAAATTTAATAATCTCGGTACATATGCGCTGAACGCAAATCAAATTGGAATATCATGTCCCCCCACATTTGAAAAAGGAGCAGATTGTCCCCCTCCCTTTGTCATTATGTATGTTTGGTTCCATACCTATATACTTCATATTACGTGAAATTTCTGTCTCAGGTGTGCACCAAATCGCACAATTTCACGCCCAAAAATACAAAAGCTCCCTACTGTGGGAGGGGGACACCCCCTCCCACACCCTCCCCCGCTCGGTCGCTTCGCTTCCTCTCAATGTCTCCCCTACACTTTTGAGAAATTGTTGACCCCCTTGCTTAGTTTCATGGGAGCCCAATGCCCTAGACTATATCGATGGCTCTATAGTATACATGATCACGTGGATCCATCTCATGCAAGGCTCAGTCTTTTCCTCGCTATGCCCTTTAAAAATACGTTATGAGTAGGTTCACTATTTTATACAATTTTAACACCCATGCTAGGAGCAAATGTCTGAAATCTAAAAGCTTCCGGGGGCTCCGCCCCCTGGACCCCCATTATGGTCCCCAAATGTGGGTGCCCCCCAAAGTCAGGTCTTCGAGCCATCAAGACACTTTCAATGAGCGCATAATAAAACTTCCGGGCATGCCAATGTGGGGCTTTTAGCTCTCTCAGTGGTCACTCTGGAAAATCTTTCAAATTTCGCCCCCCCCAATCTCAAAAACGGATCGACACCCCTGATATCAATTATGTAACTGGCGCCTTTCGAAGACCTGATCTATTTTGAGCACAAGATTAAATCCCTTTCTTCGTGATAAACTGACTTCACTATGAAGGAAATCATAGATTTCAATTACTATTTCTAAAATGTACTTTAATATACAACTGGAGGTGTTGCCATTATTAATTTTCACATTGTACAAGTCATATTTTATTCTTCTGTTACTAACTAAAAATGAGCTGACAACTTTGCTCTGCCATTGTTTCCTTGTGTTTTGTTTTCTTACTGATTTAATTGGAACGGTTTTGATTTCAATTTTAATATTAAAACAAAAAGAAGGCCAGAATATTTTACAATAATGGTTAACGTAGGTCATAATGGTTCAATCCATCTGAAAACCGTGTTTTTTTATTAAATTTTCATTCAATTGATTTATGTATTCATACAATCGATACCATTTTTTTTCTAAAAGAAACAGAGAACAAAATGAAGAAGAAAAAAAAAAACCCTCTCTGGAGTTGCGCTGTAATTTTAAAATATATATTCATTGTATCTATTGTCGGTTTTTAGTGAAGTGTTAAAGGGATAGTTAAGTTTTGGTATAGAGGCGCTACTTAATTTTTTTTTGTGAGATAATACAATAAACTGAGTGTCAAATTCGAAAGAACATACAATTTTAATGACAGAATAACCTTTATTTGATCGAAATCGGTTAAGAAATGGCTGAAATATCAATAAACATAACCATTCGTAATAATTGTGGGGCCACACAATTATTTGATAATTTTGAACGAGCCGTTACATTTTTTGGTTAATGTTTCATCTTTTCAAAAAATTTACAAAAGAGGTTTTTAAATAGTTGTTGATTATCTCTCTATCTACATGATCTAATCATTATTTCAACGAAACATCACACGCATAATATTTTATTTAAAATGGTTGAAACCGATGAGTGTTTAGAGAGCGCCCTCTTCAGTTTTAAGTGCTCTTATTGAATGATAACAGGTTTTTTATACTTAGTCATTTGAAAATTTGTTATTCCTTTCGAGCATGGTGGAGTTATAACTATTAGTTTGCAATGTAATAGTGCAGGTTTTGGTTACTAAAATTCAGTTTGACCAAAACTGTACTCTCTTTACCAGAACTCAATAATCCCTTTAAATTAAATGCGGAGCAAAATGTAGAGAAATAAAGAAAAATAAACTTTTATCCGCCGTCGCGAGGTAATTAGACACACACTGCGTCGCTCTGAAAGCCCCCAGAGGGCAATATTATAGCATCCTCAATTTCAATAACGATATCCGTCTGGAGAATAGTATAGTAGTCGCATCAACTACGTTACCATGGCAACGCGGGTAGAGGATGAGAGTGAGAGAGAGAGAGAGGAGGGAAGGGCGATAAAGACGGGGGAGAGGGGGAGGAGAGGTGGTAGAGTGAATAGAAGAAGGGGAGCAAACAACTGGGAGCGAGGGATCCCTCGAATAATGCTGTGGAATTCATAAAAAAAAAACTCGTGTTATTTCGTTGTCATGTTAATTTTAAATTTAATTAAATGTTATAGTTATTTTACCCCTACTTTTGTAAGGGTATTGAGGGACTAACATTTTCTCGAGAGGGTAGGGGAGGTGAGGGGGAGGGGGGAGGGGACTTCGCCAATTAATACAAAACTGTACGTACAGATCACCTTCTCATAAATACTTTTCTCCTTTCATAAATACTGTCTCCTTTTCACGGTGATTCTTACAAACAAGTTATATTAAAACTGACTTTCTCCAAATCCGCATGAATGCAGAGTGAATAATATTGTTTTCTATTATAAGACGGATAGATGGAGAAAAAACACACGAACGCATTATTTCTACCCAACCCAGTTTACAGGGTCTATTATCCAGATGTGAATTAACGATCAAGTTTCACTCCGCACGCACGGTTCGTCACTTACCGGGATGCCCTCCCACGAAAGACAGTTATCATTTTCCCATGGAGACTTTCAAATCCGAACACTTTAATCATAAAATATCTAGATGAAAAAAAGGGATGCATTAATTCTAGCTAGTAGCTATATAGCCCAGTTTCCAGGGGCCATTATGCGAATGCACATTAATAACGATCAAGTTTCACTCCGCACGCACGGTTCGTCACTTACAGGGATGCCCTCCCACGGCCGAAGAAGACACCGTTACAAATCTCCCATGGAGACTTTCAAATCCGAACACTTTAATCATAAATATCTAAATGAAAAAGGGGAATGCATTATTTCTAGCCAGCCCACTTTCCAAGGGCCATTATCCAAATGTACATCTAACGATCAAGTTTCACTTCGCACGGTTCGTTACAGGGATGCCCTCCCACGGCCGAACACGATCATAGTGGTGGAAGCAGCTAGATGATTAAACAAAACAAAAAAGCCGCGTACGCTGTCTATGGAAGGCATTTATAACCAAAACTTGACATATATTACAATACTAGTAGTCCGACTAAAGGATGAAACGAGTCTTAGAAGAGCATCATCCTTGTCATGGAGTCTGGAGATACTATAAACAATATCCTTGATTTAAGTTGATAACTAGATCACCTTCTTACATATATTATTGCACTATAAAACAGTCGCTATTTAAATATCCTAGACTAGCTGCACGATTTGACACTATGCACCGTCAACTTGAAGCGCGTAAATACCTGACACGAGTGGCCTTTCATACCTACATCCACAAGATCGAGAAAAGAATCGCATTTTTTTTTATTGGGCGACAAACCACGGCAATAGTAGCATACAGTAGTATACGTCAGGATATTGCTCATCCTTTACTACCCGGCGGCCCCGCATCGGCGCGCGTTGTTGTCAGTTTATCGCTCGCAGTCGTATTAACGCTACCGCCACTTCGCTTCTGAATTGAATTCGTACATCCCATCTCAGAACGGCGCTTCGATCGCCTTGTTATGAATTTGCATTCAACTGGACAACGATAATCTCTGCATCATTTCTGCATCACTACAGTGGACCAGGATACACAAACATTATACAACCGCGACTTGTATCGAGAGATTTGAGGACAGACTGATATTGTTATTATCGCGATAGAAAAATACTCGCAATACTGAGCTATAATTCCAGAGATAATCAGGGAGAATTGATTTTTACTAACCTCAATTCCTGCAATCACCACTTTGTGATAAATGGCGCGAACGATGGATCGCTGTATGGCACGGGAATAAACACACAGCTCTAGAGTAAGCATGGTAAGTAGAACGATGCTATAGTTTATGTAATATTGACCTTTAAATGGATTATCATTAACAATGCAAAGGTCTATCATACATGCAGGGGTATAATTTAGCTTTGTTTCAATTTGTTGCACATGACAATGAACTGAATATATTACCGAGAGATTACCGTAGTAACATGAATATTGTATACAATATTGTATCCCTGGCATTTTATATAACGACTTTAGGACCCCGTTGCAGAAAGAGTTGCATTTAATTGCAAGTCAGACAATTATGCACATTTGAACCAATCAAATTTGCGCAATTATAGTCACATGATCTGACTTTAAATTAATTGCAACTAGTCAATCGATTGCAACTCTTTCTGTAACGGGGCCCAGCTCTGACAATATGTAATAATTGTGTTACTTTCTTTAAAATTGAGATGTATATAATGTTCCTTTTTTTTGTATTCCCATATCACTTTAAATCAGTTTTATTAACTATTCGGTCATTTTTCATATAGTGTAAAAGTCAATAGTGTAGTAGCCAAAACCTGCACAGTTACATTATAAACTAATAGTAATAACTCCACCATGTTCGAAAGATATACAAAATTACAAACGACTAAGTAAAAAGCCTGTTATCATTCAAAAAGAGCCATTAAAACACAAGAGGGCGCTTTTTAAAAAGGCATTGGTTTCCACCATTTTTCATACAAAATTATGCATGTGATGTTTTATTGATATAATGATTAAATAGCGAGTTCATCAACAACTATTTTAAAAACGCTTTTGAAAATTTTTGAAAAAGTGCAAGCATTTAAAAAAAAATTTCTAAAAATCATCTAATTATTTGGGCCCCAAATAATTATAAGATCAGATATATTTATTGATATTTCAGCCGTTTCTGGGTCGATTTTGACCAAATAAAGTTTATTCTGCCATTAAAATTGTATGTTCTCTCAAATTCGACACTCAGTTTTGCATTACCTCACAAAAAAATTGTGATGTGCAGCGCCCTCTCTACCAAAACTAAACTACCCCTTTAACGATGAACATTTTTCGAGTCTTTTTGTATGTGCCTCCTATTTATATTCATGACTATTCTACATGCAATAATTTGACACTAATGTTATTTTCCACATAATCGTGTAGAACAATAACAACACGATATATATTCATATCTCCATAATCATGATATTAGCAAATATAACATTTTTAATATTTAACATCTCCGTTTTCATTATACAGTCATAGAGAAACGTTTTTAATTATTTCGCATATCAACCACATGTACTGATTTTTTATGAACAAACTTTTTAATATCGAAACATAATCGTGCGTATATCTAACATCAACGACTTCATTTAATTGACTTTTCAAAATGTGCACAAGTTATCTTTATTGGAAACTATGTAGGAATACGTATGACATTGCTGATGTATGCTGTAGTCACGTAATTAACACAAAAACATGTAATTAAGTCTGTAAAACACCTAATCACGTTGTTACTAATCCGAAATGTAAATATTTCCCGTAGTTCTTGAATCATCTGATTATGTCATGTCATTGTATAGGTGTCACGGAGTTGCACCAACAACTTGTAGAAAACCGAACGAGCATCTGCATGAGTTTAATATTATGAATTAATTATACACGACCACACTCGTGCACATACATACAAACACACACACAGTCTTGTAATGGGCTATATGGGGACAACTTGTTTTTAACGGTTAACTGGGGACCAAATTGCACACAAGCACACACGCACTGAGAAGTGTATATCGTGGGGACATACATCATGGATAAAGTGTGTAAAGTGGGGATAATTCATTTTTAACGGTTAACTGGGGGCCAAATTGCACACAAGCACACACGCACTGAGAAGTGTATATTGTGGGGACATACATCATGGATAAAGTGTGTAAAGTGGGGATAATTCATTTTTAACATTTGTCTGGGGGCCTTTTTTCACACATGCACGCATTGATAAAGATGTGTATTTCGGGGACGTGCACCCCATGATTGGGATGTGTGAAATGTGGACAATCAATACTTCACAATCGATTGGGGACCTACTTTCACACGAACACACCTACAGTGAAAAGTGTGCATTCTGAGAATCATGAGAATGTGTACCATGCATTAAGTGGGGACCTAATACAACCATTCTATTACACCTTATATTTAACTATACACACACGGGAAACAAGTTTGTATTACGGGGACACCATCATGTATCAGGTGTGTGGAGAGGGGACAGTTAATTTGTAAAGTGGGGACCTAATACAACCATTCTATTACACCGTATTTTTAACTATAAACACACTGTAAACAAGTGTGTATTACGGGGACAATATCATGTATGAGTTGTGTAGAGAGGGGACATTTCGTTTTTAAAGTGGGGACCTAATACAACCATTCTATTACACATTATATTTAACTATACACACACGGGAAACAAGTGTGTATTACGGGGACACCATCATGTATCAGGTGTGTGGAGAGGGGACAGTTCGTTTTTTAAATGGGGACCTAATACAACCATTCTTTTACACCTTGTATTAAAATAAACACACACTTAAAAAGTGTCTATTACGGGGACACCATCATGTTTGAGGTGTGTGGAGAGGGGACAGTTCGTTTGTAAAGTGGGGATCTAATACAACCATTCTATTACACCGTATTTTTAACTATAAACACACTGTAAACAAGTGTGTATTACGGGGACAATATCATGTTTGAGGTGTGTGGAGAGGAGATATTTCGTTTTTAAAGTGGGGACCTAATACAACCATTCTATTACACCTTATATTTAACTATACACACACGGTAAACAGGTGTGTATTACGGGGACACCATCTTGTATGAGGTGTGTGGAGAAGGGACAGTTCGTTTTTAAAGCGGGGACCTTATACAATCATTCTGTTATACCTTATATCAAACTAAACACACAGTGTACAAAGTGTGTATTACGGGGACACCATCTTGTATGAGGTGTGTGGAGAAGGGACAGTTCGTTTTTAAAGTGGGGACCTAATACAACCATTATTTTGAACCTTGTATTAAAATAAACACACACTTAAAAAGTGTCTATTACGGGGACACCATCATGTATGAGGTGTGTGGAGAGGGGACAGTTCGTTTGTATAGTGGGGACCTAATACAACCATTATATTACACCGTATTTTTAACTATACACACACTGTAAACAAGTGTGTATTACGGGGACACCGTCATGTATGAGGTGTGTGGAGAGGGGACAGTTCGTTTTTAAAGTGGGGACCTTATACAATCATTCTGTTATACCTTATATCAAACTAAACACACAGTGTACAAAGTGTGTATTAAGGGGACACCATCATGTATGAGGTGTGTGGAGAGGGGACAGTTCGTTTTTTAAGTGGGGACCTAATACAACCATTCTATTACAACTTATTTATATTTAACTATACACACACGGTAAATAAGTGTGTATTACGGGGACACCGTCATGTATGAGGTGTGTGGAGAGGGGACATTTTGTTTTTAAAGTGGGGACCTAATACAACCATTCTATTACACCTTATATTTAACTATACACACACGGTAAACAAGTGTGTATTACGGGGACACCATCTTGTATGAGGTGTGTGGAGAAGGGACAGTTTGTTTTTAAAGTGGGGACCTAATACAACCATTCTATTACACCTTATATTTAACTATACACACACGGTAAACAAGTGTGTATTACGGGGACACCATCTTGTATGAGGTGTGTGGAGAAGGGACAGTTCGTTTTTAAAGTGGGGACCTTATACAATCATTCTGTTATACCTTATATCAAACTAAACACACATTGTACAAAGTGTGTATTGCGGGGACACCATCATGTATGAGGTGTGTGGAGAGGGGACAGTTCGTTTTTAAAACGGGGACCTAATACAACCATTCTTTTACACCTTGTATTAAAATAAACACACACTTAAAAAGTGTCTATTACGGGGACACCATCATGTGAGGTGTGTGGAGAGGGGACAGTTCGTTTGTAAAGTGGGGACCTAATACAACCATTCTATTACACCGTATTTTTAACTATAAACACACTGTAAACAAGTGTGTATTACGGGGACAATATCATGTATGAGGTGTGTGGAGAGGGGACATTTCGTTTTTAAAGTGGGGACCTAATACAGCCATTCTATTACACCTTATATTTAACTATACACACACGGTTAACAAGTGTGTATTACGGGGACACCATCATGTATCAGGTGTGTGGAGAGGGGACAGTTCGTTTTTAAAATGGGGACCTAATACAACTATTATTTTACACCTTGTATTAAAATAAACACACACTTAAAACGTGTCTATTACGGGGACACCATCATGTATGAGGTGTGTGGAGAGGGGACAGTTCGTTTTTAAAACGGGGACCTAATACAACCATTCTTTTACACCTTGTATTAAAATAAACACACACTTAAAAAGTGTCTATTACGGGGACACCATCATGTGAGGTGTGTGGAGAGGGGACAGTTCGTTTGTAAAGTGGGGACCTAATACAACCATTCTATTACACCGTATTTTTAACTATAAACACACTGTAAACAAGTGTGTATTACGGGGACAATATCATGTATGAGGTGTGTGGAGAGGGGACATTTCGTTTTTAAAGTGGGGACCTAATACAGCCATTCTATTACACCTTATATTTAACTATACACACACGGTTAACAAGTGTGTATTACGGGGACACCATCATGTATCAGGTGTGTGGAGAGGGGACAGTTCGTTTTTAAAATGGGGACCTAATACAACCATTATTTTACACCTTGTATTAAAATAAACACACACTTAAAACGTGTCTATTACGGGGACACCATCATGTATGAGGTGTGTGGAGAGGGGACAGTTCGTTTGTAAAGTGGGGACCTAATACAACCATCCTATTACACCGTATTTTTAACTATAAACACACTGTAAACAAGTGTGTATTACGGGGACACCATCTTGTATGAGGTGTGTGGAGAAGGGACAGTTCGTTTTTAAAGTGGGGACCTTATACAATCATTCTGTTATACCTTATATCAAACTAAACACACAGTGTACAAAGTGTGTATTAAGGGGACACCATCATGTATGAGGTGTGTGGAGAGGGGACAGTTCGTTTTTTAAGTGGGGACCTAATACAACCATTCTATTACACCTTATATTTAACTATACACACACGGTAAACAAGTGTGTATTACGGGGACACCATCTTGTATGAGGTGTGTGGAGAAGGGACAGTTTGTTTTTAAAGTGGGGACCTAATACAACCATTCTATTACACCTTATTTTTAACTATACACACACGGTAAACAAGTGTGTATTACGGGGACACCATCTTGTATGAGGTGTGTGGAGAAGGGACAGTTCGTTTTTAAAGTGGGGACCTTATACAATCATTCTGTTATACCTTATATCAAACTAAACACACATTGTACAAAGTGTGTATTGCGGGGACACCATCATGTATGAGGTGTGTGGAGAGGGGACAGTTCGATTTTAAAACGGGGACCTAATACAAACATTCTTTTACACCTTGTATTAAAATAAACACACACTTAAAAAGTGTCTATTACGGGGACACCATCATGTGAGGTGTGTGGAGAGGGGACAGTTCGTTTGTAAAGTGGGGACCTAATACAACCATTCTATTACACCGTATTTTTAACTATAAACACACTGTAAACAAGTGTGTATTACGGGGACAATATCATTTATGAGGTGTGTGGAGAGGGGACATTTCGTTTTTAAAGTGGGGACCTAATACAGCCATTCTATTACACCTTATATTTAACTCTACACACACGGTTAACAAGTGTGTATTACGGGGACACCATCATGTATCAGGTGTGTGGAGAGGGGACAGTTCGTTTTTAAAATGGGGACCTAATACAACCATTATTTTACACCTTGTATTAAAATAAACACACACTTAAAACGTGTGTATTACGGGGACACCATCTTGTATGAGGTGTGTGGAGAAGGGACATTCGTTTTTTAAGTGGGGACCTTATACAATAATTTTGTTATACCTTATATCAAACTAAACACACAGTGTACAAAGTGTGTATTAAGGGGACACCATCATGTATGAGGTGTGTGGAGAGGGGACAGTTCGTTTTTTAAGTGGGGACCTAATACAACCATTATATTACACCTGATATAAAACTAAACACACACTGTTAAAAGTGTGTATTACGGGGACACCATCATGTATGAGGTGTGTGGAGAGGGGACAGTTCGTTTTTAAAATGGGGACCTAATACAACCATTCGTTTACACCTTGTATTAAAATAAACACACACTTAAAAAGTGTCTATTACGGGGACCCCATCATGTGAGGTGTGTGGAGAGGGGACAGTTCGTTTGTAAAGTGTGGACCTAATACAACCATCCTATTACACCGTATTTTTAACTATAAACACACTGTAAACAAGTGTGTATTACGGGGACACCATCTTGTATGAGGTGTGTGGAGAAGGGACAGTTCGTTTTTAAAGTGGGGACCTTATACAATCATTCTGTTATACCTTATATCAAACTAAACACACAGTGTACAAAGTGTGTATTAAGGGGACACCATCATGTATGAGGTGTGTGGAGAGGGGACAGTTCGTTTTTTAAGTGGGGACCTAATACAACCATTCTATTACACCTTATATTTAACTATACACACACTGTTAACAAGTGTGTATTACGGGGACACCATCATGTATGAGGTGTGTGGAGAGGGGACAGTTCCCTTTTTTAAAGTGGGGACCTCATACAACCATTATTTTACACCTTGTATTAAAATAAACACACAATTAAAAAGTGTCTATTACGGGGACACCATCATGTATGAGGTGTGTGGAGAGGGGACAGTTCTTTTTTTTAAGTGGGGACCTAATACAACCATTATATTACACCTGATAAAAAAACTAAACACACACTGTTAAAAGTGTGTATTACGGGGACACCATCATGTATGAGGTGTGTGGAGAGGGGACAGTTCGTTTTTAAAATGGGGACCTAATACAACCATTCGTTTACACCTTGTATTAAAATAAACACACACTTAAAAAGTGTCTATTACGGGGACCCATCATGTGAGGTGTGTGGAGAGGGGACAGTTCGTTTGTAAAGTGTGGACCTAATACAACCATTCTATTACACCGTATTTTTAACTATAAACACACTGTAAACAAGTGTGTATTACGGGGACAATATCATGTATGAGGTGTGTGGAGAGGGGACATTTCGTTTTTAAAGTGGGGACCTAATACAGCCATTCTATTACACCTTATATTTATCTATACACACACGGTTAACAAGTGTGTATTACGGGGACACCATCATGTATCAGGTGTGTGGAGAGGGGACAGTTCGTTTTTTTAAGTGGGGACCTAATACAACCATTCTATTACACCTTATATTTAACTATACACACACTGTTAACAAGTGTGTATTACGGGGACACCATCATGTATGAGGTGTGTGGAGAGGGGACAGTTCCTTTTTTAAAGTGGGGACCTAATCCAACCATTCTATTACACCTTATATTTAACTATACACACACTTAAAAAGTGCGTATTACGGGGACACCATCATGTATGAGGTGTGTGGAGAGGGGACATTTTGTTTTTAAAGTGGGGACCTAATACAACCATTCTATTACACCTTATATTTAACTATACACACACGGTAAACAAGTGTGTATTACGGGGACACCATCTTGTATGAGGTGTGTGGAGAAGGGACAGTTTGTTTTTAAAGTGGGGACCCAATACAGCCATTCTATTACACCTTATATTTAACTATACACACACGGTAAACAAGTGTGTATTACGGGGACACCATCTTGTATGAGGTGTGTGGAGAAGGGACAGTTCGTTTTTAAAGTGGGGACCTTATACAATCATTCTGTTATACCTTATATCAAACTAAACACACATTGTACAAAGTGTGTATTGCGGGGACACCATCATGTATGAGGTGTGTGGAGAGGGGACAGTTCGTTTTTAAAACGGGGACCTAATACAACCATTCTTTTACACCTTGTATTAAAATAAACACACACTTAAAAAGTGTCTATTACGGGGACACCATCATGTGAGGTGTGTGGAGAGGGGACAGTTCGTTTGTAAAGTGGGGACCTAATACAACCATTCTATTACACCGTATTTTTAACTATAAACACACTGTAAACAAGTGTGTATTACGGGGACAATATCATGTATGAGGTGTGTGGAGAGGGGACATTTCGTTTTTAAAGTGGGGACCTAATACAGCCATTCTATTACACCTTATATTTAACTATACACACACGGTTAACAAGTGTGTATTACGGGGACACCATCATGTATCAGGTGTGTGGAGAGGGGACAGTTCGTTTTTTAAGTGGGGACCTAATACAACCATTCTATTACACCTTATATTTAACTATACACACACTGTTAACAAGTGTGTATTACGGGGACACCATCATGTATGAGTTGTGTGGAGAGGGGACAGTTCATTTTTAAAGTGGGGACCTAATACAACCATTCTATTACACCTTATATTTAACTATACACACACTGTTAACAAGTGCGTATTACGGGGACACCATCAAGTATGAGGTGTGTGGAGAGGGAACAGTTCGTTTTTGAGGTGGGGACCTATTACAACCATTTTATTACACCTTATATTTAACTATAAACACACTGTAAAAAGTGTGTATTACAGGGACACCATCATGTACGAGGTGTGTGGTGAGGGGACAGTTCGTTTTTAACGTGGTAACCTATTACAACTATTATATTACACCTTATAACCAGACAGTATCCTCGATAATTGTGATGACATGAACAGGATATTGCATATTTTGCATTAAGAATGAAATCCTTGTAATGTCATAGGAGATTTTAATATTAATATGTTAATGTTAGATCACAGAAGCAAACATTTCGTACATATGACCGAATCTTATGGTTTGCACCAACTGATAGATCGACTAATTAGAGTAACAAATTATAGATTGTCAACTCCTATTGATCATATTTATACAAATGTTTTGTCTTATAATAGTTAGTCAGATTGTGTTAATGTTGAAACAGCCGATCATTTCCTTGTTTATGTCGTTAAAAGTTTAAATCGCAGTCATCAGACAAGAAAGATGTGACTTGCAGAAACTTTCTATATTAATCTGTAGAGTCATTTAGCAATGAATTAAAGGGACATTTTCCCCAACATATAATCACCTTTGATTATGTTCTCTAAACGTTAAAACACAATTTCATGCAAATACGACCAACATTGGCCTTTTGAGCAAGGGATGAGCATCATTCAAAGTCACTCGCTGTACGGGATAATCCCATTCATCGCGAACACCATGGAGGCTGCCATTGGTGTTTATGAAACTCGGATCGCTCTATGATGTGATGTCAAACCCGAACTACTCTTTTTGTTGGCTCACGTTTGGCCTTGTGTTTGCGCACAAACCCCGCGAGCTGCGAGAGCTAACAAAAAGAGGCGGAGCTTGTTTGTTCGGGTTTGACGTAGCATTTCGGCGGAAACAATTACAAATCCGGGTTTCAAAAAATATAATGGCAACCTCCACGCTATACGCGATGAATGGGATTAATGTGTAGAGAAATTAATCAAAGGTAAATAGATGATGGGGAAACTTTCCCTTTAATGAGTGAGCAATGGTAAGACGTTCACGAATGCTCCAAAGCTAATGATGCTTACAATCCCCTTTTTTTCAACGGTTTATACAAATTTGTGACAAACACGCGCCTAATAAAAAAGAAGACTGAATACTTCCGTTAAAAAGAAATCTAAATCTTGGATAACAAAAGCAATAAAACGGTCGATAATTTAACAAAATATGAAACTTATAGAAACATATTAACAACAGTTTTAAGAACAGCAAAACAAATGCATCATGATACCCACTTCGGGAGGGATACAAATAACTCGAAAAGGACTTGGAAACATATAAATGAATTATTAAACAAGAAAAGTACTCCACAAAATGATACTAAAATTCAAACACTTGTAAGAAAAGAAACTAATGGTATGAGCATGAATGTAACTACTTAATTTGAAAAAAGCTAATATCGATACAAATCTTGCAAGTAAAACTGTCGATATGAATTTGAAATACAATTACTATTTAGGTCATCGTCATGAAAAATCTTTCTTTTTCCTTCTAGTCACTAGTCTATAAGTAAAATATGTAATTAATACTTTTGAATCCAAGAAGGCATGCGGATATGATGACTTGCCAGTACGTTTCTTAAAAGATGCAAAGGTGTTTGTTTGTAAACCACTTGCACATAATTATGTTAAATCTGTCGTTAACAACAGGAATACTTTTGGTTTTTCTTTCTTTGGACAAACACTTAACTCTTAAACACCATATCACAAACATCTGCCAATCTGCATCTTGGGGTATTTTCAAAATAGGGAAGATCAGGCGTCTGCTTGACCAATCATCCGCTGAGCGACTCGATCACGCCTTCGTCTCCTCTTATCTGGACTACTGCAACTCCCTCCTCGCCGGCCTCCCTCTTTCTCATATATCCCCCCTCCAACGTATCCAAAATTCAGCCGCTAGATTAGTCACCCTTAGAAGGAAACATGACCATATATCCCCTGTTCTCCGCTCACTTCATTGGCTACCAGTCCATTCCCGCATTACTTTCAAGATCCTACTTCTCACATATAAAATCACACATAATCTTGCCCCCATATATCTTCAAGACCTAGTCTCCCTTCGTTCCTACTCTTCTACCAGACCCCTCCGTTCATCTTCCTCTCTCCAATTACTTCATGGCCCACGTACAAAAACCCGTTATGGTGACCAAGCCTTCTCGTCCATTGCCCCCACCCTTTGGAACAAACTCCCACCCCATATTCAGAATGCCACATCTATCGAATCATTTAAAATTCTCCTCAAAACCCAGCTTTTTAAGCAGTTGTAATTTTCTGGAGGCGCACACAGATAGTTATTAAGTATTGTATTATACATGTATTTGTTATTTCTGATTTGTTACTTTGACTTTGGTGTTGTATTGTTGTTATGCTATCGTGTTTACTAGTTTTCTTATTTAGACAGACCACCAGTGCGCTTAGAAACGCCCGTATAAAGCGCCTTATAAATGCAATTATTAGAGTTGTACCGATATTAAAAAAGGAGATAGGAAATTACCGGGTAATCATAGACCCATCTCTATTTCACCAACAATGAGTAAAGTATCATTATGACAAAAATAGTTAATGCTCTTCTATTAAAATTCTCGGAAGACAACTAAACATTATACGAACATCAGTACGGGTGTAAACATGGCTATAGTACTAAACTCTCATTGATTAATCAAATTACAAAATATACCCGCCAAAATATTGTAATTTTAGAGTATTTGCAGATGACTCCAATTTATTCCATATTTTTGATCAAGATAAAAGACACACTGATTTGATAGAAAAATGCATGAACCTGAAGGATATTATGAAATTGTGAAATGCCAATGAATTGACTTGTGAACCAAACTAAGTACATTCTTTTTTCAAAATAAACGAAAACATTTTGTAATATCGGGTCAGTTTTTAATTAATACAAACATTTTAGAATCTGTTGATTCAGCATCGTTTCTTGGAATCGTATTGCTAAAAATTTAACTAGGCAGAAACATATAAATAGTGTCTGCACAAAAATCAGTAAACAACTTTTGGTTATGCTTTATAATGCATTTATTCTACCCCATGTAACGTATTGTCTGGAGGTTTGGGGTGCAGCAAACAAAACAAATTCAAATTCTGCGTTGATTCTTCAGAAATGAATTTCACGGTTGTTAGCATATAAAGATATTAGAGAGCCGTCAGGTCCACTATTTCATGAATAAACTGTTAGACTTATTAATCAATACCTTTATTTGATATGCATATTCATGCATGATTTGATAAAAAATAATGTACCTCATAAATGTATTGATTATTTCTCATTTCTTGATCATCCGTACGAAACACGGAATAAAAAGACTTGTAATATAAGCATTATCAAAATTAAAGAAAAAACACTGGAAAACAATTTATTTTATATTACGACCACATTTGTGGAACAATCTACCGATTACTTTAAGGAAAAATATTTTGTTTGTGTAATTCATTATTTTTGGGACTAGCCCCGATTAGCATTGCGCTATTTTGTTAGCCCCTTTTTTCAATTCTTCTATTGTATTGTTAATTTCAAGATGTTCAAGATCGTTTCGAGATCATTAATCTGTAGTATATGACTATATATATTATTGTAAATTGTAAATATTGAACTGATTATTACTGACAATTAATTAATTTATTTCATGTCATTAAACTAAACACACACATAAACACACACGGACAGTTTGCGTTTATTACCGCCCAGGTGGGGACATCTGAGCGCGCGCGTGCAGTTCGTGTTTATTACCGCACAGGCGGGGACATCAATGTGGATTTGATTGAATTAACCACGTAAGACTTGTAATACCACCGGTCACCATCCAGTGCGCAAAAAATGCGCGTGCGCATAGTTGTTTATCTATCGCAAGCTGGCGCTATTTCTCTTTCTGAAGAACATTCATTTCTGTCTCTAACCTACTATATGGGGACAATCACTTGACAACTTAGTATAACATTTGTTATTGGTCAAAGGATCGAAAAATGAGGGAATTACGAGTGCGGACGTCCCCACTTCGCGTGTGTCCGCACTTGTTGGGTTAAAGATACAAAAATGTCCCCGTATGTTGGTTCATACAGGCTCACACATACACATATAAACACACACAAATACACACATACATGCACATACACATACAAATACACACACACCCATACACATGCAAGCACACACACACGCATACACATACAAGTACAAACACACATACATACGTATACATACATACAAACACACACACACACACACACACACACACACACACACCCACACACACACACATACACACACACACACACACACACACATACACACACGCTCACACGCACACAAACATACACACGCACGCAAATTCAAAGAAACACTTACATGCTGACAGCAGAGCCGAACATTTTTTGTTTGTAAGCGTGTCATCGGTACCTACTGTCTTATGTGTATGCGGGATAATTTTCAATCATCGACTAACATAACAAACATCACGAACCGCTAGGAGCAAGAGGGGGGGGGGGGGGGGGGGGGGCATCGAGAATACAATATGAGAGCCACTTCCCCATGAGGTTTACTGGTGATAGAAACGCTTGATGCGCAATTCGGTATTTAAAGGGGAAACTTAGTTTGTTGTAATTTGGGAACTCAACATCATGTATATCTTTCAATTCATGGTCTGTGATATATTCAGGACTTTCATGTTCTTTCAGAAAGTACTAAAATTAGCCTGTTGTACGATAGTTGCCGGCTGATGAAAAATCCACCTTTCAATCTAATCACCTATATTAGTTTGTTGTGATTTGGGGCTCAACATATAATTATCTTTCAATTCATGGTCTGGAATAAATGTATAAACTACAATTGTAATTATTGTTCTGTAAGGCGATAACTGCCTCCACCGAAGATTTTGCCAGAACTGACAGAAAATTGACAATTATGTGTTTTGATATTGTTGATTATGTCCAAGGGTTATGTGTCATCGTCATGAACAATTACTGTCATATAATTATGGCCAAGTAATGAGATGAAATGACAAGTGATGTTTGCTGATCGATTGCATGTCATTATATTAATCCTCACTATGAATGTGTTCAATCAGTATAAACATCCCAATAACAAAGTGAAATTTAGAAGGAAAAAAAAGTAACTTCTTTATAATTATATCAAAGTTAAAAAAAAGTCAGGTATAAAAGAACCTACTAGATTTGCAAGTGAGTTTAGTCGTTTCTGACAACTTAAGTTATCCTAGATCCCTTACGAACTATAGCTGCCGTTTGAGATTCGTTTCCTAGCCGCTTATAACCGCTTTCCTCCCTGCTGCTCCGATCCGTCGGACTGGATTGGAGTCGCGTTGCTATGGGAACGGATGATGAAGATGATGATGAAATGAGATGATCATCACGAGTGTATATCGCATCACAATACAATTGTATAAGCCAGTTCGTAGTTACAATCTGCGCATGCGCGTATTTACTTCCGGGTATTTTGATATTCCATCGATCGTGAGAATCAAAGGAGCCACACGTGCAATTGAATGCGAATTATTTGTTTACGTTTTTAAAATCTGGATCAGGATAAAAATAAGCCCATCATTTTTGTATTCACCACATAAAAGGTTAATAGCATAATATATACTATTTCATAGAACAAGAACCGGTTTGATAGAATGTGTTATTCATGTGTAATGATGATATTTATTGATCAATAATTTCACCGAGCCTTGCTTGGCCTGGCTAGCACGCACGTATAGGTGTACATAATAGTGGCATTGTGCGGAGATTATCGTCTTCCGCTTGCTGCACTATCCAACGCAAAAACAGTTTTTGCCGTCTGATTTCTCTCTCCATTTATTAGCAAATGCAAAAAAAAATCGTTTATGTGATCCGCAATTTATATAAATTGATAATGATTACCGACTTTCTTGTTTTGAAGACCGCGCAACATGTCGAAAGAAATATTATATCCCATCTGTTTTCCTTGCCGTTGGCGTCCTAAAATATAGCGTTCAATTTTGAACGGTACATTGTACGAATGGGTGGTATCACTGAACTGGGTAGAGTTCAGTGGTGGTATGCTTATCGCCCGCCTTGGTATCATTATTGCGTGTGAATGATTCACCTAGATCATTCACAAGAAAGATGATTACAAGAAAGTTGATATGGAGAAAAATCGGTAAATTCTTGAATATACTTTACATCAAATGTGTTCTTTATGAGTTTATGCAGCTGCTCGTATTTTTTCCACTTTGATTTTATGCATCTAATGTTTGTTTTATGCTGTCAAACTAAAATTATCCGGTAATATGACATACTACCATACACTTTACTGTACGTTGATCGCCCGTTGATGGAATATCGGACTACGCCCTCTGTCGTCACCCAAGCTCCATAGTCTAATTACGAACTGGCTTATTGTCCTGGGCTGGCTCATTATTTAAAAGGAGAAGACAGATGTGATCAAATGCATGATGATGAACCATATTGTTAGTGAACCCATGCATGCTGGTTCACATACATGCAATGATGCAACAATAATGATTGTAGTGTATACCTGGAAATCAATTTTAATGTTCCTTTATTTCTTCGTAATGTTTGCAGACTGAGATGTTTTCCGCGCTGTTGGAACTTGGCATGCTATATTTTCACTCGACTAAATACATGTGTAACCAAAGAAATAAACTCTTCGGCGGAATTATGTACAGATATACCATTTGTATTTATTTATAATTTTATATTAGGATCCCATGCTGTTAAGGAAGTAAGGTGGCAGATTTATATCTGAAAATCGATAATTGGCTCTGATTTTGTTTTTATTTTTTTATTTTTTTACTTCTGTATAGTTATATTATTTGAACAACATCACTGATTGTGCAACATTGTTTTGTGCGCTGTTGGAATAACATAGCCTACACAAATAAGTAAATTATGGCGTAATTACAGTATATATACCCCATGCTGAAAATGACGCAGAATTATACCTGGAAATCGATGTATGAACAACATTGTTGATTTTTGTAAGAATTGTTTTTTTAACACTGTTGGAATAAAATGGGCACTAACACATGTTATTCATACACAAAAAAAGCAAATAATGGCGTAATTATATTTCTATTCATTTATAAATTTACGTGATCCCATGCTGGAAAGGACGCAGATGTATACCTGGAATTCGATCATTGCATCGGTCTTTACGTCTTTATCATGTCTGAAAAAATACTCATCCTGTCTATCTGTATATGATTGCTCTGTATGATATTGAATAATTTTTATGAAAACTGACATGAAGAGAGTCGAGAGTCAACTCTGACGTAATTATGCAGACTGAAGAACATCATTCTATAATAGTTATGAAATCAAATTAAACTATGCTGGTTATACATAATTATGACGCAAATTGTACATTGAAATAGATATAATGGCCTCTTATTTTCCTTATGTATGTGATTGTAATGACTCTGTAATAGCATGTATTTTAGCATGGTTTGAACCTTGAAAGTAAGTACGTTATGATGAAAGCTCATCGTGAAAATGCTACAGGCGCAAATCGGCATTTACAACGCTTGCCATTAGTTCAAGATATTGTTGGGTACTTGAAGAAGGATTTAATTCACGCAGAAATCATAACCATTATACAAAAATATATAACAGCAACGTCTTGCCAACTGGAACCTGGTGGGATATACTGTATACTGATTTTAATATCTCAAAGAGAAAATCATATCATAAACCAACAAGGTCTCAATGCATATGAAATTATTATAATGGATAAAATAGGACGGCGTTACATTGAATACAACTCGTTAAAAATGCGATCTTTTTGTTAATGTACAAATATCTTATAGGGATCCGAAACTATAACGAAAAACAACTTTTAAATAATGATATGTTTTAAGTAATGTTCATCCTTTGCCTACTGGAACCTGGTGCGACCTGTATTACATCATTTTAAAGGGGATTGACGAATCGAGTGGTTAACAGCTTAATTTAAAAAGGTTATATTACGTAGAAAATAAAAGAGACATATTCACGCTATACAGGCATGGGCGTCAACAGGCGGGGGACGGGGGGGACATGTCCCCCCCACTTCTGAAAGTGGAGGGGATTGTCCCCCCCACTTTTTTTTCATAAGTGTATACATTATGTATGTTTGATTCCATAGATTTCATAGATTTCACTCTGACATACATGTATATGTGAAATTTCTATCTCAGATATGCACCAAATCGCACAATTTTAAGGCCAAAAGTGCAAAAGCTCCCTACTGTGGGAGGGGGACACCCCCTCCCACACCCTCCCCCGCTCGGTCGCTTCGCTCCCTCGCCGATGTCCCCCCCACTTTTGAGAAGCTGTTGACGCCCTTGTATACAGGTAATTTAAGAAACTTTGAAACATGAATCTCGAAGAACATCAGTATACATAACTCAAGAATACCTTTAATAATATATTATAGTAACTTACACGGGAACACCTGTCATGCGGCAATAGACGAAATTCGTGTTTCTATCATGGCTGTCTTGTTGTAAAGGGGGGTAATCTGAAACGGGGAAGGGACCATGGAACATGTCGTCCATGTCGTCGGTGAAGTTGTGCGTAGCGACGGTTACCCCACAAGGTGACAAGGAGCAGGGGCATGGAGCATGGGGGAGCATGCAGGGGGGGGGGGGGGGGGGAACAAATCCCCATTAACGGGGCTTGCAGTCTTTTCCCTCCCTTCTTATTACTTGTCTTCATACAATTATATCTCGTCTCCTTTTAAAAAATAAATTTACGGGTTTTATCTCATTCACATACATGTTATTATGTTGATATATTATTAATGACTAATGATTAACTTTCAATTAAAAATGTTTAAGTTACGTATAATTTTGTTTTAAAAAACTTGTATACCGCCATTGAGGCGGAGGTGTGTGTGTGTGTGTGTGGGGGGGGGGGGGGGGGGGGCAAGGTTTTCCACGAGGAGGGGGGGGGGGGGGGGTGGGGAGCAAAATATTAACCAGCCACCAACTTGTCCCCATACACACGCCCCGGGATCGATGGAACGGTAATGACACGCATCAGGCGGTTTATTGTACCTCTCGGTATTACTCAGTAGAAACTCAAGATAAAAACACATTTCTTGAATTATCACGCAAGTCATTCGCGTTCCCACGAGACATTGCGAGTCAATATTATCCAATTCCATGTTTTTCTGGCAAATAAAAAAACAAAAGTAAAAAAATCAATGTACATTTAATAAATAATAGCCGGGACCTCGGAGAAGCAGCATGTGCTCGTGATTGAGGCCCTAATAAAATGTGTAATCACTGTTTCATCACTGTCTTCACATCGATGGTTAAATATTGCCCTGGCTGGGAATGCTACACCTCGGATCGCCATTATAAACTAGGGTAGTTTGTGCGAGGCGTTCGCAAGAAGGCACCGCACGTCCGCTTTACGAATCCGAAATACCTTTCACCTATATTATACGCACTAAGTATTTTGTAATTTAGTGCATGAGTTTTAAGCTCCCCTAATATGCTAATAACATCTATGCAGAGTGTTAGTGAAGAGAACGAGGATGATACGGGGCGTGTTATTCAAGGGATCTAGTAACTTTGTTGACAAGTGCAAAAAGTGATGCGTGGTAAAAAAAAAAAATGTGTATTGGTGTGATCTGATATCTCCAGAAAGTAATGTGTGAAAATTTCAAGTTAATTGGATGTTATTTGGCCGAGAAATGAGTGAAAATGCAAATTGATAATCACTTACTCATTGCACTTACTGTGTACACGGCTGAAAAGTTCCAGTAGATGATTTCATATCCGAACACTTCAATCGTAAATATCTTTAGAACAAAATGGAAATTTGAAAAACCGAAACCTGCAGTCCCATGCTTTTATTGCTAATACGAATAAAACAAGGTATGAGAGAACCGCTAGAGTTCCAATTGTATTTTGAGGATTCGGACAATGTCCCTTTAAACTAGGCTAGTTTGTGCGAGGCGTTCGCAAGAAGGCACCGCACGTCCGCTTGACGAATCCGAACTACCTTTCACCTATACAATTCGCACTAAGTAAATGTAATTTACATAGTGCATGGGTTTTTAGCTCCCCTAATATGCTAACAACATCTATGCAGAGTGTTAATGAAGAAAACGAGGCTGATACGTATACGGGGGCGTGGTATTATTAAAATGGGGGCGATTTATGGAGGGGAGTGAGATTGGACTACCTAATGAGTGATGAGGAAGATGCGGATATAAGAAATACGAAAGGGAACTGCAGTTTGTAATGTTCTTGGGTGGTAAAACAACACTATTATTGAACAAGATTATGAGGCAGAATCAGTGGTGATCTATGAAACTATATGAGAAAGGTGCATTTGTATGGGGGAAAATGAGAAATTAGAAATGAGAGAGTATGAGAGAAAGAGGAAGAGACAAATACATTAAAAGGAAAAAAAAGAGAGAGTGGGGGTGAACAAATAATAAGATGGATAATATATATATATTTTAGATAAATAGATATTATATAGATAGATAGATAGATAGATAGATAGATAGATAGATAGATAGATAGATAGATAGATAGATAGATGATATAGCTAAATACACATTATAGTTATGTAGGCTATATAGATACTAGGGTCTAGATAGATAAATAGATAAAGAGTGGGGGTGGGCATTTACTTAACATGCTTATCAAAGAGAGACAAAAAAAAACAAATGCACCTTCAACGAATTTATGCATATATTCCTAAAAGCATCTCCACAAATCGACAAAGCAGATTCAGCTGTCTAAGTGCAAATCCGATGAATTTTAACATGTAAACAGACATAGAAAATTACATTTATACATTAGCAACTTGTTTACTATCGACCGATGCATTGTTTAAACAACCCCGTGTCCTTTAAAAAAAAGTCGAACGTTTGGTTTTACTGCTTAGATTGACCGCCATTTGTAATTCACCTGTTATCATGGTTATTATTGAATGTGTATACTAATACCGAGATTATTTAAAACGTATATTATAAGGTAAACGTTTCCAGCTATTTATCGATTATTTGTATGTATTTAAGTAGAGTGGCTTTGACAGTGGTCAAACGCTGTTTACCCCTACTGACACCCCAACAGAAAAACACGATGCATAATTGCAAACATATATAACAACTAGCAAATTACCCGTCACCAGATCTTTGAGTAAGATAATGTTGTATGTTGTATATTTGTATTTTGTTATTTTTTGTATCTATCCTGTAAAAAACATTTGGTCAATTAATGGAATCTCTGTTTGAATGGTTATGATATGATTTAATAAGTGTATAATTAAAAATACAATCTCATATTCACAGGCATATGCGTACACGGGGGGGGGGGGGGGGGGGTTCAAATTTCACTTTGATGAAAAAGGGCTGTTTTGGGGTTTCCCCCCCCCTCAAAAACATATTCACGGACACCATGAACCCCCCTCACAAATTCTTCACCGACACCCCCGCCCCCTTTTGAAAGAATCTTCACCAGTACCCCCTCTCGAGAAAATCTTCATCGACACC
>JBAMJV010011745.1:0-59420 GCA_037951105.1 Echinarachnius parma
ACAATTAATAAAATTATAAACTAAAAGTGTTCATATAATTGGCATATTCCTTTTACATTTCTTAATTTGTTTGCGAAGGTAAGAACTATTAAAAAAGTATTTTTTGTTCTATTTTAACCTCTTTCAATAATATATTGGTTTTAAAATAATTGTTTGCCTTATCATTCACAAATTCAATATAATTTCTATAAATGACAAACTCAGTAATATTAATAATAAAATCAATACACCAATTTTCATTTGCAAAATTTTGCACACCCATTATAATAACTTTTTCATCAATACGAACTATTATTTTATACATATGAAAAATTATATTTTCTATTATTTTCCAAAGGATTTGTATCGCTTTACAACGTAATAACATGTGTAATGTTGTGTTAACACAATTACAAACATCACATTTATTTTCATTCAATATTTTCCATTTAAATAAATTTTCTTTCGAAGGTAATATTCTATGAAGGAGTCTAAAATTAAATTGCTTAATTGTATTAACCGATATTTGTTTCAATTTAAATAATAAAACATCATTCCATATAAAAATCCTCTGGTAATGCAAAGTAGGCTTGCCAATAAATACAAAATAGTGGCTTCGTTCGTTTCATTTTTATAAGAACAGAATAAAAATGTCTTGCCTTCATAGTATTTATATCAATCGAATTTCCTGCTGATATTTCAAACAAACTCTCATTATTATTATTTTGTGGTGCTCTATCTTGTAGTTTATCTAACCAACATTTCGGAAAAGACTTTTTCAATTTAACAAAATTGAAATTATACAATAAATTACTTGCTATATTGTCTGGAAAAATATCTTTTAATTCACACCACTGACCATTTCTAATTACATCTTTTACTTTAATGATGCCTAAATTAATCCATGTTTGAAATATAACATATCATTCATACATTTTATATTACTATTATACCACAACACTTGGTTTTCTATTTCCGTTACATGTAGCAAATCAATAAATCGTAATTTACTCCATGTCGTTATTTTTACCCCCAAAAACTCTCAAACATTTCACTGGTGCATCACTGCATTTCAAATTTTCTATTATTATATCATCTTTTGATACCATTATATTCGATTTATCCCAATTAACTTTTGGACCCGCATTGTCACCAAATCTATTTACTTCTTCCATAACACATCTCACTGATTCTTCCGAATCAACAAATACTACAGTATCGTCAGCATACTGAACGATTTTAATTTCTTTTACAATGTGACCCACTTTAATATCATTTATCAACTCAATACCTTTTATAAAATCATTTTGCCTTATCTTTCATAACACTTATGCAATATTAATAAATAAAAGAGCCGACAATGGACAACCTTGTCGAACTCCACGCTCAATACAAAACTTTTGTGAAAGCCATCCATAATTATGTACACGTCCACAAGCATTACTATATAATGTTTTAACCCATTTAATAAATGATAATTTAAAATTCATTTTTGTTTTCAATGTTACTATAATACAAAATCATGTTTCACGTTATCGAACGCTTTTCGAAAATCAAGAAACATAATTACACCACTTGTATTTGAAGTCTTACAATAATCAATAAGATCTTGAACTAATCTAACATTTTCAGTTGCAGCTCTATCTTTTATGAATCCCGACTGATCATCTGATATTATATATGAAATAATTCTTTTAACACGTTGACATAAAACAGAAGCCACGATCTTGTAATCGATATTCAGTAATGAAATTGGACGCTAGTTGTGTAAAGACGCCGTATCACCTTTTTTATATAACAAAGTAAGGATAGACTGTGACTTGAATATGTTATGATACAATTATAATACCAGGCAATCTAATTCATGATTATATATACATTTACTTCATTTTCTGCTTACATTATCAGAATCGTTGCGTTCACTATCGATATATTCGCTATCGGTTCTTTCCAAGGCTCCCGAATAGATCGTTGTATTGATTTTATGCTTTAAACTGTGTCAATTAGTCACTGCATGCTCGCATGAGTACTCACGGTACTCACGTGACTGCTCAACCTGCTCAAACTGTAAAATTAAAGTTATGATCGCCCAGACACAATGATTTTCGCATAGGTTGTAATATGACTCGGAATAACTCGGAGCAACTCGGAGTAAACTCGCAGTAAACTCGGAGCAACTCGGAGTAAACTCGGAGTAAACTTGGAGTAATTCGGAGTAAACTCGGAGTAATTTGGGGTAAACTCGGAGCAACTCGGAGTAATTCGGAGTAAACTCGGAGTAATTTGGAGTAAACTCGGAGCAACTCGGAGCAATTTGGAGTAAACTCGGAGTAACTCGGAGTAACTCGGAGCAACTCGGAATAAACTCGGAGCAACTCGGAGTAACTCGGAGCAATTCGGAGTAAGCTCGGAGTAACTCATAAGTTATAGTTAAAAACAACTTTTATAGAATAACTATATACAAAATACAATATTAATATTCACTTATTTATAGAAAAAGTGTTAATTAGTCTGTCTACTGTATATCTTTGGGTTTGTACTTTCTCTTTACACAAAATGATCCGGTTCAGCATAATTCTATGTATATCTCGCCATAAAATGATAATTAAAACAAATATTACCATAGTAATGCCTATTAATTACACGGAAGTATTATCAACTCCTCTTTATGTTGTATGGAAATGTAGTTATATATCCAATAAACCAACTTGTACATGGGGTTCTAGTCTCTTAATTGCAAAGCAAAATAGTATCACTTGATACAAATAAGAGGGAATTTCATATTAGAAAGAGGGGTTACACAAGGTTAAGATCCTCAAATGCCTTATATATTTAGATAGGTCGTGGACACATTATCCGCGAGAATCTGTCTCTTCGGATAAAAGTATGTAAAAGCGTTTCTTGCTTGTGAGTATGTCGAGACGCCATTGTCAATAACGCGAAAACCTGAATTTACACCACCAGCGGCCACTCGAGATTGCAGAACTTCCAGGTAAAGATCTTTTGTGATGTTGTTTTGTCTTTTGTTGACACCCTTGCAGCTAAACTTGTCAGTGGGTCCAAAACAGTAATGTCTTGCTGCAAAGGGCTATAATCCCATCACCCTCCCACTCTACTTTGAACAGTCCCGGTTTTCTTTTGTCGTACCGGGCATTTTCCACGGTGTCTTTACGAGGGAACCAGTTGACCTTATCCTTCTCATACTTAGCTCTCATGTGCGGCTTAATGATATCATCGATAGACTGGGCCGAAATGGCCATGTACGCTGAATCCGTGTCCATAGCGCACATTTGAAAATCGGATGGGGCAATATATTTCATGAGAAAATCAAAATAGAATTGGAGCATGCGGAGTTTTGCCATTTGATAGACTGCATGGCCTATTTGTACCGGAAGGTTCATTCTGATCTTGCTTTTAGCCATGTCTACTTCATAGCAATTTTCGTTAATGGGGTTGATGTCACGATAGAGAATATTGTTTATGTTCTTTTGAGCCTGGAATTCGTTGCAAATTTTCACGTTTCTATGTTTGAGCTTGTTTGTGATAGTCTTTCCATAAGAGGAATTCCCTATCAGTTTCATCGTGTCTGCTATAATACTCTTGGACGGATCAACATCCCCCTTGCGACGCGCATCGGAAACTTCGCGGCCAAAACGCTGAAAACAAGCCACTGGTTTGTATTCCATGAATTGGGATATGCTCGTTACTACGAGACCATGGTTGATGTACCATTGGACCAAGGGAGTATACAATAATATGTTTTTACCAAACATACTACCTATGAGACTCCGGCGAGGAGTATTCATGATCCCATGCTCCTCCGCGTACGCTGACATCACGTCCCCAATATCATCCCTGGATATCTCTACATTCTTGAAGATTGGGCACATCTCCGAGAAGTATTCTTTGAGATGATCTGGGACATGTATGTCGCATTGAACGAATCCAAACAGTTTTCCACTGACTATAGCAGACAAAAGCTGGTCTTGTGTCATTCCATAACGGAACTTTGGGGGAGGGAATTGATCAGCCACGAATGCACTTAGAGAGTGATCATGTTTTCTGGTATGTTTATACTCACATTCCCAAATAGAAACATATTCATATCCGAGACGCTCGATATACTCGCGCTTCTCTTTCGTTTTCTTTAACAAGGTTTCCATGGGTTTTCCTACTTTTTTGTTAATAGATTGACCATTTGTCAAATGACAGGGATGCCCATGATAATAGCAACCATTGAACTCAAACACTTGTTTTGTTTCTGGGCAGAACCCATCCACGGGTAACTGAAGCGGTCCAATTCGTTTCTCGGTATTGTTACCGGCATGACGTATGGGGATCCCCCTTCGATGAGCTTCATATTGAAGCCATTCTTGGGCTATTGGGGCTTTGTACTCGGGTTTGAAATAATTTTCGGACCTTCGGCGAATGTATTGCCCGGTGGGCATATCTTGCATAATAGCCCACAAATATAATGCATTCGCATCAAAACCTACAACTTTCTGACATGGTTTACCACCGCGAATCTGCGTTACACCGCGTTCATGGTAGCGATGAAATATGATAGAAGGCCCTCCTACCAAATTGTCGCGAAAGGTATCGTGCATGTCCTTATCTTTATCCGAAATCAAACTGAAATTAGCTTCGGGGCTACGCTTCATCAGATATTTCATCGTGAGCCCCGGCACGGAAATACCGTCTTTAAACAAGTCAATTTGAATGTTTTTGTAAAATGCACGCATTTTTTCGATCGCTTCGATGAATGGTGTAACATCCAGATTATTGTACCATATTAGGTAATCTTTTAAGGTGGTCATATTTTGTTCCTTCCAAACACGCTCGCAATATTGATATTGCTCATCCGATAAATTGCTACCCTTCAAATCGTTTTTGAACGCCTCGATCGGAGGAAGATGCGTAATATCTAGCTTGGAAAGGGAATCCACCCAACCGTGAGGAAAATTACCCTTGCTTTCTTCACAGTCGTACGCCTTTAGAAATATGGCGTATGAAAACCCTGGAGCAAGAAAATTTGAAATATCGAGGAATTGTAGGTGCGTAGTTTTCAGTGACATGTGGTTGTGGTTCCTCTTAATGACATACTCGATGGGGTCTTTTTCGAGGAGGGTAGGGTTAAGGAACTTTTTGATGGCGTTGATGTCGTATCGACCGGAATTGAAGCCAACCACGGGAAGTTCCGACAAAAAATTATCAAGTTTCTGTTTCAATCTGATCAGATGAGTCGGTTTTTTAGGAATGTTATCTTTCGCAGAGTGTTTGTACCGCTCCGTATAATCTTCTATCTTAGCATCTAAAGTGTTTATTACGTCAGCATACACCGACTCGAGCAGTGAAAGTGAATGCTGACTGACCTCAAGAAGATAGGTCACCATATCATCTATGAGTTTTTGAGGGTCACCATCAGATACGATGCAGAACGGTTCGGTATACTTTTGCACGTTTGAGTTTATGCTAACGCTCATGGGGATGTGCCTGGAAGTGTATTGTAGTTTACTGGTTACCTCACCCTGATCGATCTTTTCAAGATATGATTCCATATCGAACGTGGCAAAGTGTGGAAAATATCTCCGCTCCTCTTCTACTTTAATCCCCTCATCGGCCAGTTCTTCCCAAAGAGTGGGAGGGTTGTGGAATGTAGCCATTCCTTTGGGGAATATTAAAGAAGTCCCCGATGCAGTGCAAATGGCCTCATGGCGGTGTAAAGTTTTACGCGTTTTCCAGAGCTTATTGCATTTACGGCACTGGAAGCTTTGACAATAGCGCTCAATGTCAGTAATGAAGCTAAAATGAGTTTCGTGAAGGTTGACGAACATGGTGTCATCGTACTTCCCTAAACTACGGCGTACTAGTCTAGCAACAATTTGACCCACCTTTGGTAAACCCTCGCTACAATAATTTGATTCATCATCATCATCATCGTCGTCGTCGTCAGACTCTAAACATATTTTACTTGTTTTTTCTTTTTCATCACCATCACTGGCAGGGATCAGCTCGTATACGGTAATGTTGACCTTGAAAGTATCTTCTACTTTTCCCAGTTCGCCCAATCGTACACCTTGGAACTTACTGATATCAAAACCAGGTTGATAGTTGCTAAATAAAGTTTTGGCTGGTGTTTCTAAAGATTTACTGTCGTGGCCCTTTTGTAGGGCGATGCATCTAAACAAACACAAGTTATCGTCGTATGGAGATCCGTGCATTCTATTGGTAATTAATGACACAACTGCTCGGTTTTCTTTGATATAGGAGGGTAACTCTATACCTTTACCTATGGGGTGATCGGTGAGGCGAGACACATAGAAAGTGACATTAGTAATATGCTGAACCACCCATTTTGTGTTTGGGCGAAGGGAACGAGCATGTTCTAAGAGATCCTTCCGCAAGAGGGCGTTCGTGAATTCTTGGAACGATTCTTGATCTCTTACTAAAAGGGGCTCATTGAATAATTTGCTATTTCTACTGGCGTAAAAATAGCGGCATTCATTCGTTTCATTATTCAAAAGTACAAACCCAAAAGATGCGTTAATTTTAAACGCGGTGGACTGTTGATTGAACACAGCTTCGGCTTTCTCCTTCAACACGTCGGTATTCACGGCTGGGAGATGATAGTTGTACCAGCGGTACACTCTGGTCTGCGTAGACTGACGATCGTTGATGTCGTACCAGTGCTCTCTGTACATCTGACCAAGGCATCCTTCCGGATCGATGTGTGGAGGGAGTTCCGGCTGAGTCATGACATTCTGTCTCCTTTTCTCTGTTTATAGACAGAAAATACACTAATTATTAATACATTTCAAGACAATAATAAATATTGACTAAAGAATGTAATATAAATTTGTTCTGGTGAGCAGTTAATGTCTAAAACAATCGGATAATAAACAATAAAACAAAAAACAAAACGGACATATATCTGTCTTTAAATAGGGCATTGCTTTGATGATTGCATTAACATCTTTGCGTGCCTTTAGACAATAAGTAATGCTTTGATGAAACTGTTGGAAAATATCCCTATCAAAACTAAAGATTTGCATAGAAATAGACATTTTAACTGAATTTGTTGCTGTTTTGTTTTGTTTATGTTATAAACTATATCATGATTTGCATTGTACAGGGTCGGGTCAGGGATAAGAAATGGCTATGAAGTTTATAAGTGGGAGTTATAGAACCTTTCGATATATTACCAAATCAATGTATGAAATTAAAACAATTAATTCCATATTCTTGCAAATACTTATACATTATGAAAACAAAATAATTGGGGGAAAAAAAAAAAGAAAAAAAAATGTACCTAAACTACCAAAAAAATTGAATAGTAACTCACAATGATTGATGGTGTTAACCATAAAGAAGTATGTTTATAAAATAATGCATGCTATTTTAAATGCGTTAAATTATAGGGGGGGAAATAGTCTACCTGCAACAATCACTTCATCCATGAGAATATATTCCCAAATTTGCTGGTACTACTATAGCGTAGACGACTTTCATCTCTGTATGTAATTGAGAAAGGGTAAACGGGGCTAAACTGTATAAAATAACCGGGGATAATGATGATGAAAGTGCTGTAAATTAGCGGTAATATTTACTTACTCGTCTCATTTTGTGAGGTGTGCTCAACTGCTGGGCGCTTCTTAGTTGACTTGGAGCGTGATGGCGAGGTCGCTCGGTGTGTTTCCTGGTGCTTCGTAAACTTTTTCATCTGATCAAACACCCGGCCACAAATATGGCATAAATATGTTTCAATGCGCTTATCATGGGTAGACTTGTGCTTCTCCAGGTCACCGGTTGATAGGAATTGCGCCTTGCATTCGGTGCATTCAAATCGTTCATCGTTGCCGTCGTCATTGGTCGAGTTACGTTGTTCCTTCTCAGGTCGGGCCGGGGCATGAAATCTTTTCTCATGTTGTCTCAGATTATCTAGTCTCTTGAATGTCGAACCGCATACATCGCATACGTACAAGATACGTTGACCATGAAGTGATCGCTTATGACGCATCAAGTTGAACTTTGTTGAAAATGATGCTTCGCAAACGTCGCAATGAAACTTGGTATCCATGTTTAAACGTTTAATTTTTCAAAAGAATTATTTAATTCAAGAGGAAGCACGATATATGTACTTAACAATTTTGAATAATATCAATATAACTGCTCGGATATTGAGAACTTAAATAGTATACCTCAGTGCACGTAGACTTAATATGCTGGTAAGAAGAATAGAGCAGCGTGTTGATCTGGCAAAGGTCAAACTGATTATGAGCTTGAACTGTATGAGGGCAGCGCCAATATCCGTTATTTAAACATACCGCCCTATCTAAAACAGGAAGATGACGTCATACTTGTTGATGTAGAGCTTCCTGTGTGCTGGTACTTGTAACATATTTCTGGATCAGTGTACATGTGTGTGTGTACATAATATGTTTTGAATTGGGTGGGAGGTCATATTTTTGGATATGACGTCATCAAACTACCATGACTTTATAATAATTTGACATGAATCTGAATCACGTCCTCAACTATGGTTTTATGTTTATCAAAATGGGGAATAATGACAACTCATATAACCAATGCAATGAAAATAGTAATGATATTTATAGTATAACTGCTGAGAAGAAGAGCAAGAGGGAGCGGGGTTAGAAGAACGGGAATCTTGTTTATGATAACATTAGTAATATTTATGATATTTGTATTAATATTTATTTGAAGACTCGTAATGCTCTATTAAAAAAAAACTTCAGGGTCCAAAAATAAAGACAAAAAGTTTTCATATATTGTAAATAATTTCCAAACTCCACAATAATTGTTTAAAAAGCGTACTCAGTGTAAGACCAGAAAGACAAAAAAAAATCCCACTTATACTTGAGTATATATTGGGCTGAGTATTACTGACTAAATAAGATTAATTGGTCCAGTACATACAAATAAAGCATTGTATATGAAGCCATTGATCTCGTCTATTCTTACTCCACGCGGTGATATTACGTAATCGGAAAGTTACTGGTACTCGTTTCCGTGTATCTTTAAACTTGGAGCTTCCTCATTACATGTATCTATACACATTACCGCTATGTTTCATTACACCTCGCCCCTGACTGTTTTATCTATCTAATTACCGACACTAATACATGAATTTCTTTATTTAACAATTGCAACTCTACCCGTAATTGTGGGTTTGCTTTGAAGTTACCTAAACATATAAAGCTATATCGGACATTCAGTAAATAAGTAGACCTAACTCATATTTAGTATAAGAATATAGGGTGGTTGTTTCTGAAATTGGAAGTTTTAGTAGATATCATATTTTCCTATTTGTTGTCAGAGTGTTTAACTATGATAACCCATTGTGGGCTATGAAACGGACGCTGGTCCCCGTTTCACCAAAATTAGTATGAATGATCTCTACCCGCATTTGTAAAAACAATAATAATAATAATAATAATAATAATAAATAAATACAAAACAAATAAAAATAAAAAAAGTTATGTACACTAGAGCTGAGACAAGTTATTTGCCAGTTTAGACGGCCAATATATTTCGTTTGGGTGATTGTTTTGCCTTTCTTTGTTTGATTGACATCGAAAGCAAGAACGGTTATTTGGTATATTTTGTTTATTTCATAATTTGTTACTTTCCACATCATTTGATCGTTTTGTGAAGTATTTCAAAATAATTATACTTACCTTTGCGTAAATTAACTCACAAGCAAGAATTTAATATACACATACAGTCGGGTAAAGACAGACCATTATAACGAATGGTCATGGTTTCCTACACCTAGCACTCACTACCAGCATTAGCTACCAGCAACTATGACTCATTATCACTTCCTACGTTAGTGGCGGGCATGATAGTACAACTCGCTGACGTCACACAACATTGACACAGCCAGTAAATGCATATCACCATTTCCATCACTCACAACCTACACGCCATTACAATTTCCACATTTATCATTATAAACCATATACCCAAATGTATACTATTTGCTATTCTTTTAACCTATCATATCATATTTCTATTAAATTACTATTAGTACTTCACCTCCATTTTCAATCCTCCATCAAACATAGATATTCATACATATCCATATTTTTGTATAAATCGCCGTTATGCACAATATGTCATTGACATACAGATAAATACAACTTATTCTACAAAAAGAAGCAATTTTCCTTTATTTAAAAAAATAAAATAAATTAAAAAAAATAAATTAAAAAAAATGATACAAAATGATACAAAAAATTAAAATATAAACCAAACAAAAATTACTAAAAAAAAATAAATAATAATAAAAAAAACCCCCCTAATTCATAATTCATAATAACTTTGTTTCCTTGGCAATACATCGCTCTATACACATTCAAACATATAATCTCACATTAAAAACCCATATTTTGATATCATTAAAACATATTCATAATTCATAATTCATATTTTATACTCCTGCAGGAGTGGCAGGAGTTTTGAGGTGCGTACGGGTACCTACCTATACTACTCACATTTATTATAAATGGTTACATTTATGGATATTTCAGCCGTTTCTGAACCGATTTTGATCAAATAAAGTTTATTCTGTCATTAAAATTGTATGCTCTTTCTAATTTGACACCAGTCAGTTTTTCATTATCTCACAAACACATTATTATGTGTAACGCCCTCTTTACCAAAACTCAACTATCCCTTTAAGCTACAGGAGACATGAACTAACGACAACTGTTTTCATTCTAAAAGCAGCCATTAACACATTAACAGTGAATGACAGTAGTGGGAAACGCCCCCGGCACCCCCTAAACATGAAATGTACGCTCTTATTACCAACCATGTGAAAGAATATAGTTTTACTAATATGGGATTATACAAATTTGGCCAAGAAACCGCCTACTAAAAAAAACAGACTAATTGATATATTTGCAAAATTATAAATTGATCTGTTGCGGATAGATATCGCCAACACGGAATCGCGCATACGCTACCGTACGTGTAATTTGATGACCACATGCGTTCGCTATACGGGCTTGTCCCCAGTTTGTCGATATCTCCAGTCCAGCGTTAGCGGCGCGGACAGGTGCGAACAGGCGGTGGATTTATACATTTCACGGGCGGGTATTGGATTTCTTCCGATATTTCTGCATTTAACGCATCGTTAGGTTCGGATTTTACCACACAAGCCCTTTTTAGATACTTATTCAACAATATTGATCAATTATAAATGTTTTCTGTAACTTTCCCAAAACTGTTATTCATCTTTAAGGCGCCCCTATTACACAAGGTGGCCCAGAAAGGATGCAACACCTACGATCGTTAATTTCATCGACACCATCGACCAAATGTCATTGTTTATTGTTTGATTGGGTAGAACATTCTTTTTTCAACAAAATGATACCATGAGCATTGATTTTGGGTAAGGCGTTTGGATCCTAGGGCCATTTTTTCTGAGGCAATGTTGTTTCCTAAATTTGCTACTTTTTCGTCTCCAGCGATCCTCGGAACACTGAGACATTCTCGCCCCACGGCCTGCCAAACGCCTTACCCATGCAAAATCAATGCTCATGGTATCATTTTGTTGGAAAAAGAATGTTCTACCCAATCAAACAAAAAACAATGACATTTGGTCGATGGTGTTGATGAAATTAACGATCGTAGGTGTTGCATCCTTTCTGGGCAACCCTGTATATAATAGACCAAGGGTGTCGATTTCTTCTCGCCATTGGGGGGATGATAATCATTTTGACCATCTCTGGCGAGGGAGCGAAGCGACAATCCAGCAGCGTGCCCGGGTTTTTATGACTATGGGGGGGGGGGGGGGGGGGGTAGGGGGCCCCAAAGCTTTTGAATTTAGCTGTTTAGAAATTGGAAGGTTCATGTTATGAGGTGGGCTTTGTCCAAGATGAACTTTAGCCTGATAGATACATAGATTGCAAGCATCCTAGCTGATGAAACCCTGATAGCATCAGTCACTGGGCAGCTTATTGGGGGTCCAGGGGGTGCGCCCCCGGAAATTGTGGGATTTGTAATATCCAGATATAAAGGTGTTGTCTATAATTTATGTAAATATACAGTTAACTATTCTTTAGTTAGTTAGCTTTTGATTTAGCTGTTTAGAAAATGTTACATGGCAGCTGATGTACTGTATTTACTAAGTCAGGTGATAAAAAGAACTATGATGACAATGACAATGAATTTTGATGACAATGAATTTTATTCTCAATAACGGCCCCTCACGGGGGCATGGGAGAAATATATATCAAGTATAAACATGATAAAAAACAAACAAAATCTTTGGCAACAACTTTTAACTAGCACACACTAAGAAAACTTAGCCATAATAATACTACAAAACCTTGATAAATTCTTTAACTGCTTAATATTTCTGACATTGAATAACTGGTACATCTTATATACATTTGGCCTCTTAAAATAATGACCTTTAACTAGCTGCTTCCGATCATTCAGAAATGCAGGGCACACTAAGACATAATGAAATTCACCCCCCTGATCTTGTAAGGAACACAAGCTGCAAATCTGCAACTCTTGCTCAGGCAAGTAGCGACCATTTGCTATTGGGAGTTTATGGTTTCCACACCGAAATCTAGACAAAGTTATCCTATCTTTAACATCCAACTGCACTAAATGTTTTTCAAAACCAACCACACTTTTAATAATCCTATAATTTATACACAAACGATTCCTATTAACCTCATCATTCCAATTTTGCTTATACATATCAGCTAACCTCAAATTCAAAGACAATTTCACCCAATCAATATTCAATGGAACATCAACAGTCCAGATGTTTGACATTCCACACCTATCCAAAATATGTTTTATATGTTTAATCCACCTCGACTCAAAATCACCCTTATCATACAACTTACGCAGCAACTTACAAACAATGTAAGATAACTTTGACTTTTTCCCCTGAACAATTCTAGCCCAGTAGCTAACCATACGCGACTCTACAGTACTTCTCAAATCAGACCTACCAAGTTCTCCATAAACCATACAATTAGCAGTACCACGATTAACTCTAAGCAAACTTTTAAGAAATTTCTTATGAAACATTTCAATACAATCAAGTTTCTGAAACCCCCAAACCTCGCAACCATATAATAAAATTGGTACTACAAGCTGATCAAATAACTCACATTGAATATCCAAAGGCAAACACAATTTCCTTGCCTTACCAATTAAACAATATAATGCTCTCCTTGCCTGATTCACCTGTTTAACTATAGCTTTATTAAATAAACCATTAAAACTAAAGGTTGTCCCAAGATAAACATAATCAGGAACTACTTCCACTTCGCTCTCACCAAACATAAAGGCAGGAAATTTACGAACTTTTCCGCGAGAAAAAATCATAATATTTGTCTTAGTAACATTGACAGTTAATTTCCAAAGTTCACAATACTGATGAACTGCACATAACGCAGCTTGTAACTCTACAGCTGACTCAGCCATCACAATAGTATCATCGGCATAAAGTAAAGCATACAACCTTAAAAATACCTCTACATCGTCATCACTAAGGTTTTCCCTTATCTCAGTAGAACACATATTCAGACCCTTATAATGCCTACTTATACAATATTCAAAGTCATTAAGAAGTCAAAAGAGGAGACAAATTTTCTCCTTGTCGGACACCTATATTACACAGAAAGAAATCTGACAGGTTATGTCCTATTACCTTAAAGGGGTAGTTTAGTTTTGGTAGAGAGGGCGCTGCACATCACAATTTTTTTGTGAGGTAATGAAGAACTGAGTGTCGAATTTGAGAGAACATGCAATTTTAATGGCAGAATAAACTTTATTTGGTCAAAATCGACCCAGAAACGGCTGAAATATGAATAAATATATCTGATCTTATAATTATTTGGGGCCCAAATAATTAGATGATTTTTAGAAAAAAAAAAAAATGCTTGGACTTTTTCAAAAATTGTCAAAAGCGTTTTTTAAATAGTTGTTGATGATCTCTCTATTTAATCATTATATCAATAAAACATCACATGCATCATTTTGTATGAAAAATGGTTGAAACCAATGCCTTTTTAAAAAGCGCCCTCTTGTGTTTTAATGCCTCTTTTTGAATGATAACAGGCTTTTTCCTTCGTCATTTGTAATTTTGTTTACCTTTCGAGCATGGCGGAGTTATAACTATTAGTTTATAATGTTACTGTGCAGGTTTTGGCTACTAAAGTTCAGCATTACCAAAACTAAACTACCCCTTTAACACATGACTTAGCACTTTCATACATATTATACACTACACGTATAACATTACCATTAATACCACTAGCAATTAACTTTGACCATAAACTGGCCCTATCAACCAAATCAAAAGCCTTTTTATAATCTATGAAGGCACAATAAATCCTCTTACCACGATGCAAGTATAAATCAATCAAACCATGCAATGTAAAAATATGATCTAAAGTACTATAGCCACTCCTGAATCCAGCCTGTTCATCTCCCATTAAACCAACACAATCCAAATATTCAGTAAGTCTTGCATTAATACAGGCAGTAAATAGTTTACCTACACAACTAAGTAAAGTTATTCCTCTATAATTATCAGGGTCATCTGGAGAGCCTTTCTTTTTATACAAAGGTTTAATCATACCCAGGCACCAAATAGTGGGTACCACACCAGAGTACAAAATAGTATGATATGAACACACATTGTAAATGGAAAGTGTGGCTTACCATAAATATCTTCGTTGGTCTGTCGTGACGTCATAGACATCGCTAATATTGAACGCAGATGGCGACATTCTTATTTCTGTTTATTTGCAATTCGCACAGTGGTCAGTGCTTGTGGATCCTCGTCTTCAAGATAAATTCTGCTTGTAAACGTAACTGATGTAGTTTATTATTGCCTTGCAGTTTTCTGTTTTCTGATAACAGAAACGAAGAGAGAGTCAAGATGACAGCGAAAACCCAAAGCCATTGTCAAATGAAGCATTTTTATAGGGGATTTGGGGCAGCAGCTGCTGTTTTTATTTTCATCGGAAGCCTGACGGCTTGCTACGCGGCCGGTGTCCCACGAAACGAGAACCCAACTTCCGACAGTCAGCAGCCAGTTACAGGTGGAGTTGGTGATATTTCTGGAAGTTTTGATGGAGAAATTGATTTTACGACGAAAAATTCAAGGTAAATGTAGTAAATTTACTATGAAGCTTTGGAGTAAAATATTTTATGTTATGGTTACGTCTGTAGAATACATTTTTAACATTTAGTCTATTATTTTATATATTTATTATTATTTATAAATATCACAATCTGCCAATTCAATTGATCTACAATTACAAATTCAATTTATGTGTAAATAAGTGAGTTCAGCTGAAATGTAGTTTGTTTGTATAATTCATTATTTTCGGGACTAACCACACTTAGGTACATTACAGTAGCATTGTGTGGAGATCAACCTCTTCCGCCTGCTGCACTATCCAAAACATAAACAATTTTTGTCGGCCGATTTCTCCCTAAATTTAGCAGCAAATGCAAACAAACTTTCGTTTATGTGATCCCTAAGTCATATACTTTGAAAATAATTACCAACTTTGTTATTTTGAAGATTGCAAAATGTAGACAAAAAACGATTATTTCCCGTCTGTTTTCATTACCGATGCATCCTAACACACAACGTTCAACTGATGAACGGTACAGTGTATGAATAGGCAGTATGGTAATCTCCCGTGTATTACCATATATTGCGTGTAAATGGTCCACCTAAGTGGACCATATACTTTGTAGATGTGGGACTAACCTCGATTAGCACTGTGCTATTTTGTTAGCCCCTTTTGTCAATTCGTCTATTGTAATTTTTATACTATTGTTAATTGTTAATTCTCATTCTTTACACTTAGTTTGTTATTTACATTTGGAAAGTGAAAATGTGTTCTGAAGTGTCACGTGTTATCGTGGAATTGCCCACATGCCTTTTCTATGTTTGGTTACCTTCCCTCATCTTCATCATCACATGGTCACATTCCACCATCACCCCCATCTCTTATTGGTTCTTTTAAATAATAAGGTTGGTCCATTTTAGTTATAGGTACGTTCTCTTTTGGTTCATTTGCATATTCTATCTTTTGTTATCAAGTGTATTTAGTGTATATGGCAGGTTTGCCTTCTAATAAACTAGTGCATTACCAGACTTGTTCTCCAACCTGTTCTCATGTTTCTTCCTTCGTTCTTCTTATGTTCCTGATGCTTGCTGTTTGATTTGCTACTGTGTTTGACTCTGATTATTTTACTAGTTAATTTACAACACTGTCTTATAGTTTGTTCTACTCCCGTCCACGTTACCTTATTAGTTGATACAGTTCCCTGTATTACATAACTTTGCAATATTGTAATTCTATTTTACAGAGTTTTCCAGTTAAAATCCTCTTGTGAAAAAAAAATCCAATTTCTCTGCGTACGTCTGACCATGCAGCGTTTTTTAATCGGTACAAGGTCATTATGGTGGTAACATCTGAATATATAGTTATTTTCTACTCATCATTTGCCATAGTCTATTGTCTATTGATCAAAACAAATCTTATGATTTATATTTACTTCTCCTCTACTTACCTAATTGAAGTGTCTGAAATGTACTTCCAAATTTATGGAATTGCCCAATCTTAAGGTAAAATGTTATACAGGCTAAATTTAAATATCAGCATTGGGAAAGTTACCCAAAGCATAGATTTTGGCCTAGCTAATTGACCAATAATTCATTATTATTGAAATTGTATTTAAGGGCTTATGATTATGTGATAAAATCTGAACTAATGTTAAATAAAGAAATATCAGTTACTTGAAAGTTCCATGCGCGTTGCTAAGATTTGGCCAAAAATTCACAGCTTCTTTGTCAAGCCGCCTTGTTCGCTGGCTATGTGTGCCAGAGGCATGTACCCTACGGCTTGCATGACATTGCTTTTGCATGCAGTGAATGAATGCTTTTGAATTTGTACAGATTATTTGCATCTCCAGCTCAAACATTTTATTGCTCAAATAGTCAAATTCAAAGCAGTTTTCGTCCAACTTTTTATTAACATATAATCATGTATCCTTTCACATGTCATGGCCGGTGATAAAAGCGTACCTGAATTTTGTTATGTATGGTGCGTTTCACAAATTACTGTTATTTGGCTTTAACCATTTCCCAGATAAAATGGGATATTATGGGATGGGAGAGTGAACAACTGGAATGACCAAATCTGAATCTGAGTATTATTTTGAGGATATTAATTAACAAAATTGTGAGCAAAAAAAGGAGGCCAATTGGATATTGCAACCACACATAGCTACATTACAATAGTGATGTGCGGAGCTGAGGCCTAAGCCTCTCCTCCTCGCTGCACTATCAAACACAAATATATTTTTGCTGGCCGATTCCTACCTCCATTTACCAGTAAATTGAGAAAAAAAATTGTTTATGTGATCCACAATTCATAAATTTGATAATAGTTGTTTTGAAGACTGCAAAACTTAGAAGAAAAAAAAAAAAATCAATTTTCCGTAGTGAGGCTCCATAAAACACAGAGATCAACTGTTGAACGGGAATTGGATATTGCGCAATACAGTAGTACAATGTACAAAGTCCGGTATTCTTAGCTACAGCATATTAATGTGTATTGCATGTAAATGGTCCAGTTGCCCCCCCCCCCCCACCCCCAATAGAAATCTTGGGGGGGGGGGGGGGGTAAACATTGTTTTGCCCCCTCAATAATTTTGAAGATGAAGAAGAAAACCGGCGGATATAAAACAAAAGTTCGAAATGTTCATCAAAAATTTGGTTTGTTGCATTAAAAATGTGACAGAAACGATCATATTTCTAGAAAATGTTATGCAACTTTCTAGTCCTCTTCAAACATGTATTATTTGAACTGGCAAATTCATGAGGTTGATCTTCATGAGCAAATTTCTTCGATTAGTTTCGGGTGACATTCTCAGAAGTACTGAGTGCATAGAGATTATACACAAAAAAGCCCTAGCAGCCGACATTTAGCGAACTTCCATACTATAATACTGTCCCATCATGCAATGCGATGGAAGAACAGCGAAGGTAACATATTATTTAGGTGCTCGATCAGGCAAGCAAACTAAACTATTTATGACATAAGGCATAATACTTGCCCGACATCAATTTTTACTTGCCCCTGGCAGGCGCGCAACTGCTAGTGTCAGTCCCTGTAATCAACTTTGATATACATCTCTCTCTCTCTTCAGTTTGGAATATGCCTGATCTGATTTGTTTTGTATTTTCAAAATAATTTTTTGCAAGAATGAGTACACATACCGTTGCTACACCAGTAACGGATCACCTACCCAATTTGATGCATAAAGACGTTTGTGACTATCTAATTGTTTTAATTTTCATAACTGGAAGAGGAATGTGCATCTAATATCAACTTTATCATCTCCTTTATAAAAGTGATGAACCTCACTCAGTTCCATGATCATCGCTCAAAAGTGGGAAATTAGCCTTCAAAATAGTGTCATCTAGTGGCAAAATGTACAGATTTCAGATTTTCAAAAAAAAAAAAATTTTTTTTTTTTTTTTAATAAGATGTTTAAAAAACAAAATATGCCGACGGATCTAGAATTTATATATTATTTACACAGAAAGATGTTCTGGTATACACCCCACAGCATTTTCCGGGTGTTTGGGTGCAGGCTATATAGTAAAAAAAGGCAAATTTGTATGTATAATTACAGCAGAAATTATCTACACCAGTAACGGATCACCCATTTTCAAATCCTTATAAAAACAAAACAAAAGATCAGAATTAATTTTGCTTTGCTGTAACAATGTATTTCACTAGAATCTGTGATATTTCTAACTTAAAGATCGGAAATTACTTGGATATTTTGGTAAATTCGAGTTTTTGTGTGATTTTTGCTAACATTTCATAAGGATCATGTGTGGCAGAATTCAACTCTTCATAACTAAATAAGGAAGCACGTTTAAGAAGTAATATTTGTCCTGGATATTGGATATTAATTGCTGATTGGCAAACACTTTGATGAAAAAATTAAGATAATTGGTCAATTATTTTAAAAATAAAGGTGATCCGTTACTGGTGAAGTGGTGATCCGTTACTGGTGCAGCGTAAGGGGTTCGTAAAACGCGCAGTGATTTGCTTATTCGTGACGGAATGAGTTTGAATTTACAATATTCGTAATCTACATTATTTAAGCTTTCCAACGATGTATGATAGTCCATACAAAGTATTTTGTCTTAGCAAGAAATTGTATCCACAAAAAAGTGATCCGTTACTGGTGTAGCTACGGTACTTTCTTTCCGTCAGATATTTAAATGTAATGCCATTCTGCCTATCTACTTTATAAAAGCTTGTAGAAACTTCTCTGTCTTTGTTTTGTTTTTTTTATAAAAGGGGTCAAGATGAGTAGATCAGTGGATAATTTACAAATACAATGTAAAGCCTGTTACTGGCCAGACAGGGTGACTAGCAAAACATTTTTTTTTTCTTGTTAAAAAGGGATCTAGAAGTATTTGAATACACATTGTACACATTTAATCTAGTAGCTTTCTGTGTTGCCCCATCAAACAGAGGAATATGTGTTGTGTATTATGTGTGGAAATATTGTACAAAAGTACCAGTACTTGTTACACACTTGTGCATGCATGGGAAAACCTCATGCCTACCAGCTTAAAATTTACAGCAATTAGCGGTACACATGTGTTTCCTTAGTTTAATCCTTTTTAATGCCTTTCTCGAGTTGGAATAACTAGCTTTAACGATGAAAACATTAATTAGTATTTCATGTAGAAAAAAATAATACCCGTAAGTAGGGTTACGCATTATTGTTTTGTTTACAATTCATTCTAATCTTGTTTATCAAACAGACAATAAAACAGTTCTTAGTACTAGAATAAAAACAAAAACAAATGTAGATCAAAATCTAATTCAATAAATTCATGGTGATTGCTGAAGCTGAAAAGCATTATGTTCACAAGACCTTTGTTACTTCAATTTACCAAATATCCAATAGAGGCAACTGCTATACATGCACAAAATAGTTCTTACTAGAATTGTGTAACATACAAACAATTTCAAATCAATATATCTATAGTCATCAACACAAACATTGTATAATAGGAACATTTTTGTAATCTTGCTGAAAAAGTAAAAATGTATCTGTTCCCCATTTGTGCTAACTTTGATTGTTTCAAGCCAATTTTCTTGTCGGTGTCTATTATTTAGAGCTACAGTGAAAAGGGTAACCGTCTGCAAGTTGTTTGATTTTTAGATTTAAAACTTCTTTTTTAGAAGATCTTTGTTGTTCACATGTATCAAAGAAGAAATATTGCCAGTATATTCTAAATGCATGCAGAAACACACAGCAATCATCTTGTTTCTATCCATATTATGTCCACAAAACATATGAAGGAAATAAATGAGAAATGCACCAGTGCATTGGTCTTGCCATTGTGCATACGAAAAAGTAAAAATGATTTGTCGCTGAAGTAAACATTCTTTGATCGCGGTCAGTCAACCAAAAGTATGTATTGTATCACAAATATTTGCAGTTTCAATGGCACAACGGAAGGTCCCGTTACCACGACAACCAAGAAGCCAACAGAGGCAGTGGATGAGCAACTTCCAGACTTTGGATCTGCAGAGGAGGAGCACTCGTCTAGTCTTGCAATCTTCTTTATTCTCGCTATCCTTGGTAGGTACTAAACCACTTGACTACGGGTACCGGGTGGGTTGTGTTCAAAGTCTATTGGGATTTCAGAAACTCGAAGGGAACGGGTTAAAGGCCAATACAGGTTTTTGCCATCAGATTGTTTCCTGAACTTTCCTTTTTCCTTCGACTTTCCTTGGGATTTCATACTTTTTAAGATTGTATTCAATGTAACATTGAACATTGTAACATTAATCCCTTATTCATTGGCACTTGTAATCAGCTCGTAACTAATTATGAAAGGTGAGAATTTGACAATGAAGTGTGAAATAACACAAGTTTTTTTTTTTATATACAGTATAAAACGTGGACATTGAAATTTGAAGATTAAGTTATAGAATTCTTGTTTAATTGTGTAGATCTGCTGATCAAGTTCAAAGTGGACCATACATCTGAGATGTTTAAAGATGTAGAAAATTATAGTTGGAATCTTTTCCAAAAATGTGTCTGTTCCTATTCTAGGTATATGCATTTTGCTGGTTCACCTGTTGATCAGGCTCAAGTTCCACTACATGCCAGACAGTGTGGCTGTTGTCTGTCTAGGGCTGGTCATCGGTCTCGTCCTGCTTGGGCTCAAACACACCCCCATCTTCAAACATGACTTCACGGTAAGTTATCCTAACCTTTCAACTTGCAATTGAACACTCCCCATCCCCCAAGAACCCAAGGATTAACTTGTTCTCATACCCAAAGGAAACCAATTCCACTACCTCCTAGAGAGCATAGTTGTTGTCTGCCTAGGGCTGGTCATTGGTCTAGTCCCCCTTGGGCTTAAACACACCCCCATCTTCAAACATGACTTCACGGTAAGTTATCCTAACCTTATGTTCAAAAACTTCCCGCTGAAGTAAGTAACTCTAACAATATTCTCATACTCAAGTGAAACAAGTTCCACTAGCTCCCAGAGAGTATGGTTGTTGTCTGCTTAGAGCTGGTTATCAGTCTTGGGCTCAAACATACCCCGAATCTTCAAACATGATTTCACAGTAAGTTAATTTTATAACGCTTCATATTCAAGCCAAATTTCCAATCAGACTCCTTGGCCCATAAAAAACACACACAAGTGTAGTTCCATTCTAATGAAATTTCAGATGACCGTACTAATTTGCAACATAGTCTTAGCCACTAACTATATAGTTCAATATGAGTTAGATATCAATGTTTAGCCTAGTTTTTTATCAACCAAAATATCTCTTATTGCATACCTAGCCCTATCATCTGAAATAACTTAGAATGGAACAATGTTGTGTAGTTTTATGAATATGGGCCCAGTATAACATCAACTGGTATGAATGTTTACTTTGATTTGAAAACAAAAAAAGAATATTAGAACTTGCATCGTTTCATCTCACAAGTACTAGAAAGATTGACAATCCATTTAAATGACAAAAGTTCAAGAAAAGAGTTGGAGGGTAAACAGCAGAAATCAGAAATGTAAACAATGCTGTATAGATTTGGAAGAATGCAGCTGCCCTATAAGCTGCACCTTATAGACATTGTAAATAAAGTATACATACATGTTTGTAGGTATATTGTTGACTCACCATACATTGCCTGCATATTAAATGTTGATTTTGTGAATCACTCCTAGCAATTACACACATTACGTTTTTATGCCTCCGCAACGAAGTAGCCGGAGGCATTATGTTTTCGGGTTGTCCGTCCGTCCGTCCGTACGTCCCGTTCTCGTGATTGCGTTATCTCAAGAACGGATTGATGGATTCTCACCAAACTTGGTTCATGTATGTATCTTGGGGTGCCAATGATTTTTTTTAATTTTGGGGTCATGAGGTCAAAGGTCAAGGTCACAGGACTCAATATATGTGTAATAATGCATTGTTCTCACGAACCAGTTGATGGATTAATTTCAAACTTGGTATGAGTGTACATTTCGGGGTGGCAATGATCTGAGTAGATTTGGTGGTCAAGAGGTTAAAGGTCAAGGTCATAGGACTCATTATACATGCAAAAAAGCTTCAAGAAATAAATGTCAGATTTCAATCAAACTTGGTACCTAAATGTTTCTTAGGAAGCCAATGTAGCCATCAAAGTTTGGGGTCATATTGTCAAGGTCACAGGACTCAAAATATATTTTAAAAATGAATTCAGTGCATGTTATTTTGGGCTTGATATTAAAATCGCGTCATAGCGGCCAGGCATAATTTTCGACTGCGCGCAGTCGAAGATCCATCTATTTTTTTTTTTATAGTTTCTTATAATATTTGTCTATGATTGAGAATGTCACCAACCAACTTGCAATTCAGCATTCATATCTATGAGCTTATTATTTATTTCCCTCTTTCTGATATCCCTTAGAAAACAAATATAGAAAGTAACAAGGATATGCACAATATCTAATAACTATCTCATTTTCAAAATAAGGAATATAATATATATATCCATTCAATTCAAGCTAAGTCTAATCAATAAAACAAATCTTTTAATTTAGATATCAAATGAATTCTTATTCATAACATCCATATTTTTACTTTTTTTTTTTATTATGAATCAATTTTAATATGAATAGGTATGTGCTGGTGTATTTTCCATTAGTCCTATTTATAAGGAAAAATATCCTTATATTTTAGAAACGAGGATATTACAGCTAGTGTTTCTGCATGCATTTATAACATATTCATTTGATGTGACCATAATCATTCAGCTGGAACCTGAAATTGAAAACGGTGCAGTTACAACAGCTATGCTAAATTCACTACAGCACTAGTCTGAATGATTGTTATCCTCTGCGTACTTGTAGCCCATGTCACATATCACCGGATAGCATTAAAGGGGACCACCAGGCAAAGAACAACATATTATTATATGTTTTGGTACCGTTTTGTGATATCAAATAGATACCCAACATTTTGCAAAGGGTTGTGTAATTCATAAACAAAGCAATTAATTTCCACCACTTACGGAACCACTGCTATTTCCTGCTTCCATACGGGCCAACCATTTGCGAGTGCGCCAATGCTATTCACGCGCACGTTTGTAAACAATAGATTCCCGTGCGATTCGTTCGCTCTGCATACATTGCAATTCACCGCACACATAGCAGTCTGCGTAATTCAGACCGCATGAACGCATGCTTTAGAATGGTGATGCGTTTCCAATTATTTGTTTTTCTTTCTGGAAACATATTTTTGTGAACTTGTTGATGGAATGGAATACTAAAGATGTTACCTTTCTTTATTAAGAATATTATTTTTGGGTGGTGGTACCCTTTAATGAATGCTCAAGTCAACGCAGTCGACTGAGAGCCACATTTTCAATTCGTTCGACTCGATTCATATGTGTTTCTTGTCCATTACTCGTTTGGTTAATTCGTTCCTTGTCAGACAATGTATGTTATTCTATACAGTGGAATGGTTTGTACATGAAGCAATCGAGACGACTTTCACCACCGGATAAATTGATTTCACAAATGTACTATCTGCTGGGCATCCGTTTATGATATCAGGTGATATGTGACAAAACCTTAAAGGGACTAAGTAACATTGTCCAAATCCTCAAAATAAATTTTTCATTCTAGCGGTTCCCTCATACCTTGTTGTATTCGTATTAACAATACAATCATGGGACAGGTTTCGATTTTTCAAATTTCCCTTTCGTTACAAAGATATGTACAATCAAAGTATTCAGATAAGAAAAACTCCGGGCGAGTTTTTCTTCTGTGTACAAAGTGAGTGCAGTGAGTTATTGAATATCACTTTGCATTTTCGCTCATTACTTGGCCATGCAATGTCCATTTGACTTGAAATTTTCACGCAATACCCTGTGGACATATGAGATAACAATTATATACATTGCTTCAACCATTCATCACTTTTTGCACATGTCAACAAAGTTACTAGATCCCTTTAAGTACTAATGTAATAATTTGTAAAATTTGACTAATCTTGAATAAGTGCCCTAGTATAATTTGTCTCTTCCAACAGCAAGATGAAATCCTGGACCCTACTACATTCTTCCTGGTCCTCCTCCCACCCATCATATTTGAGTCTGGATATTCACTTCACAAGGTAAGATGTTAAACATGTTATGACACATTAGTGGAAATACAAATATTAAGGGGTTTGGGGTGATTAAGACATTAAAATGCCCCCAAAAGGGCCCCCTAAAAAAGAGCCCCTGTCATTTCGCATAAATTCAGTGCATAAGAAAGTTCTGAGTGAAGACATTTCTTCCTGATGGCTTTAAATTACCCCCGGAAAACACATTGTTAATTTGTCCCTGTGTCACATGGTAATGTGGTGGTATGGTAGCACGATCAGATTTATAAGTACTTGCCTTCAAATCATGGGACCAAAGCTTGAAGTTGATCAATGCCCCAACATAAATGCTTTTCATCAAGTTATTTAACCCAAATTACTGATATCTAGGGAATATAAATGGGTACTTGGTTGAGTATTAATTAATTAGCCTACATAGTGCTCTTGTAGAGTTGTAGATTACATATAGCAAGCCTCCATACTAACTTGTTTCTCTACTGGCCCATTTGGGCAAGTAAAATCATAAATTTTGAAATCGTACTTGCCCCAATATAACATTTACTTGCCATCTTACTTCTAGATGAGATTAACACGAGAAATTACATTGTTATCTTGTATTTGAACAATTATTTAGTTGTCCAATCGGGCTGGTGTCGAGCCCTGCATACAGTCAAGGAGTTAACAAGTTTTAACCCATACACTAATGGAAACCTGGTGTACTATGCATTTGCTCTATGGGAAATGCAATATATTTCTATAAACTCATTTCACTAACACTGTACGCAGTTGAAAGTCTCCCAGGGAGACTTTCAAATCTGAACACTTCTCTCATAAATATCTTTATAAAAAATGATAAATTTGGAAAACCAAAACCTGTCCCGTGCTTCTATCTTTAATACAACAAGGTTTGTGAGACCCGCTAGAGTTCAAAGTGGGTTTTGTGGATTTTGACAATGTTACTAAATCTCTCTAACAATTTAAAATAAAACTGCTTCCCATTGTATGATAGTAAAATATTGTTACTCACTAACTTGAATATGGCACTGGTTTTTTTAAAGATGCCAAATGTGTCAACCAACATGGTCAAAATTGAAATTAAGTGAACTAACTTCAAACATGTTTTTTTAACATTGACACAACTTATATTTTCGTGAAATATAAATATCTGGGCTTAATCTATCCCCAATTCTGCGAAATATCTATGGACATTTAGGATTTCCTATATTTAAAAGAAAAATATGATATATTTTCACATTGCCATGGTAAAATCCTACTATTCCAAATGGCATTACAAATAATACAAATAATTAAAGTGGGCTTCTGACATCATGTGTGCCATTTTCGGGGCTTCTGTTTCTTAAATTTTAGTTTTTAGGTCATTTTAAAGTGAAAAATAGCCTTAAAATTTGAATTTTGCAATTTGAAGTTTTTGTAATGCAAATTTTTGTTACTGTTGTTGGTTCAAACTTATTGTATGGAAACAATACATGATAGGACATATTTACATGATATAAAATTGGAGCAAGACACTTGCAAACAAAATTCAAATTTGATTCTTGTATGTGTTTCGGACGTTACACATTGTTAACATTTACCCTTTTTTTACACTTCTATGACCAGTTGTGGTTTAAATCTTTGCTATTTTGGAATATTTAAATACAGAAAATATATGTTTAGATGTAAATCTATCCAAATTCTTCTTTGAAATGGTCAAATTAACTTCATAGCACAGAAAGGGGTCTTCTATCAACCATAGACATTATAGTACAGTACAGTACATGTAAACTTGATTTATATATAATTATATGTTCAGATCTCCAAAGTAGAGACAATTTTAAGGGTTTTAGTGAAATTATGAAGTACTGTGTACCTAGTACTACAATAACTACAATTTGAGAACTGTGATCTGTAATTTATTGTAGTAAAGTTGCATTATGTTATGACATACCCTATTTTGTTTCGGACGTTACATGGTGTTAACATCACTTCAAAACATATCTTAACTCGCTTTGTTTGCACAATTTTGCAAGCAAAACCCATAAATATGTGCATTAATTGAACTCCCAACGAAAGGGATAGTGAATGAAGTCCATATTGATAGACAAAATCCAAGATTTTGTACAAATATTACATGCAATTGCAATTACAAACTGTTATTAATATACAGTCAAAGGATGATCGATGTGACTTTCCAGAGTTTCCTTCATCATTTTACAAAAGATAAAAGTATATGTAAATTGTACAATGACATACATTGTATATGATTTGAATTTTCCATTTTCTTATTTTGATAAAACATGAAGCTCAAACTAATTTTATCAAACTATTATCGAAAATTAGAATAACTGTCATAAATGCATTACTGATCAATATGATATTAGCAAAACCTCAAATTCAAGTTATAATGGCACATGTACAGTACACATGTACCACATAAGGTTATGGTCAAGAAAATATATTTGTTCCAGCAGATAAGTAATGTTCTGGAAATTGCCTTAAGAATAAGATAAGGAATTATCTTGGTGTACATGTACTGTACCTATAGTTTACATGGCATATGCCATATAGTATTTCAAAACTAACTTTTGTTTTAACATGTGGATTTTTTAAATACAAATGATTAACATTTTAATTAGTGTCAGTAAAACATGTGGATCAACGCAGATTATTTTCTTCTTATCAAGTTTAAGTATATGAAAAAAAACATGTTTTGCAACTTTGAGTAAATTTAGCATAGTTATACTGTACTTTTGTATACCACTAAAAGGCTCTGTTAATGAAAATGTCTATATTTCCACTAAATGAATAATGAAACAGAGACTTAACATTTGTTTCTTATAGAACATTATAAAGGCAATCAACCTACATTGTAATAATGCATTTGATGTGATACAAAAAAACAAAATCAGTATACATGTAGTTCTGTGTGTACTTTACAACATGAACAATTATGGGGCAAAAATAGCAATTCCTCACATTTTATAAATAAAAGTTCCTTCCCAGAGACAAATAACTGATAATTTATTTTTCAAAACACTTTTGCTTGGAGCAGGAAGCATATAGATCATGAAAAATGTAGATAATACTTTTTTAAATGTTCCAAATTGAATTTTTTGTGCAATCAAAATGTGTGTTAACACCATTTTGTAACGTCCGAAACGAGCTCACAATACCATACAAAATATTCTGTAAATGGTAAACAAAATACAGGAGTTGTTGCAGCAGGTAGTGTTTCAGTTCCACAAAAGAAAGGTTATTGTTCCAAGTAGATTAGTCATATCATTCACCATATCAAGTGTCTTGTAAATCTTTAGTGGTTACAAATTAGATGAGAAAAATCGATGAAAAATTGGTGAAAATGTGGATTTGGGGCAGACTAAGCATCTAAATGTTATTAAAGCATCATGTATTTTGATGATTATGTTTCATTTACATGATCTAAATGAATAATAATAACCATACATTATCATTTTGAAAATAAATGCACTAAAATATCAATTTTGTGTTAACAATTACCCCATGTAACGTCCGAAACACATTTGTTTACATTGGTTGATCTCAAACATTTGTTTTGGCAATTAATTACCCAATTCATGTGTAAATTTGTTTCAAAATGAATACTATTTTATATGATGATGATTGATTCATATAATGTGCCCTTTCCTGTGACTTATAAGCTTATAAGTTACATTTTTGGTTTCGGACGTTACATTTGTTTCGGATGTTACAAATGTGAACGGAAAGTTAACTTTAAAGATATAATCATAATACAAGAAGTTATTGCATTTTTTTTTTCTGTGATGGGAAGGTACATCAAGTCTCTTCAAAACTGAGATAAATAATTGTTTGTGTTATCCCCCTTTTAAAAATTATTTCTAAAGAAATATTGTTTCGGACGTTACAAAATTGTTAACGGAAAATGAGAGCATGTGTGCATTTCATGTTTTTTTTTTTTTTAATCGCTGGCTTAAGAAATCAGTCATTTCCCTTTTAGGCAATATGATGAGGAAACTGTTAGTTCAATTTTCATACTGATATCATTTCAATAAATTATGATACTGGTAGGGGTAATGAGGGGTTAAATTGTTAACGGAGGATGTAACGTCCGAAACACCAATTTTGATGGCATTGTACTGTCAAAATATTACTTTACATATTAAGTGCCATTAATTTTCTGAAAGTTTAACTCGCACTCGTTCATAATTATCAACAAATAAAAAAACAAAAAAATCTGTTAGTGTTTTTTTATACCTGAACATAATTGAACCCATTTTTGGTTGACAAATTTCCGTTAACAATTGGCCCTTTAGGGTTATCTGACCTATATAAAGGGAAGTCCAAATATTTTCGTTAAGGTATGGGAGATCAATCTAGGTGGATGCTATAAGAAAATACAAAAACAAGTTTTCAGTTCAGTATGTTTTTAAAAATACAGGCCCTCAAAGTGCCATTAAGCCTTTTGGCACCTTTAAAAAAACCAGAGCCATATTCTTTTTATTTTATAATAATACATCACCTCAAATTGTGAAGTTGAACTAAATATATCATATACTTCCACTATTAAATTTCAAGTTACGAGTCACTATTATGAGTTTAACAGTTTGCAATAAAAAGTGTACATGTAAATGAATAAATTCCTTTTCTATATTTTAGCATTTATATTGCATGCTGCAGATTCAAATATTTGGTTTGGACTATTTGATGTGGGTGAAAATAAACTCATTCTTGCCCACAAATGGAATAACAGGAAACTACTTAACTCAAGTTTAACATCTATTGGCAAACAGAAGTTGCAAAATATATGTGTAGATAATGTTTCAAAGTTAGATGGAATGTGATTTTGTTTTTCTTTTGCCTCATTTTATAAGATTTTTCCCATACATATGTATCATACAAATTTGAAGAAAAAGATTAATTATTCTTTAAAACACCTAGATTAATTGAATTTTACATTTCATACTTTTCTATAAATTATGTATCACCTTTTATTAATATGTATTATTATTCAGATAAAAGAATGAAATCTGGGTATCATATAAAAAATCAAATCGGGTAATTATGCCAGTATATTTGATATGAAAATTGACTGAACAGATATTCTGTACACATGCATACATAATTGTAATCTGTCTACACTTGGTTTTCTTTTAATTATATTTATCTTGTGCAGGGAAACTTTTTCCAGAACATTGGGTCCATCATGGTGTTTGCCATATTTGGAACTATTATTTCCACGCTGGTTGTCGGGGGCGGAGTCTATCTCCTAGGAAAGGTAAGTACATTTATCACAACATCCACCAGAGTCCAAAAAACATATTTAAACCTAATTTTTACATTAATGCATGCAAGTTAATCATTCATTCATACTATGATTTCATTCATTCGTTTGTGCATACTTTGCTCTGGTTGTTCATACTTTCCATTGCTTGTTTATGAATTCGTGTATTCATAAATTCATCTGTTTATTCCATTCTTCCTCTCTCCCTTCATGCATTCATTCATTCATTCATTCATTCATTAATTCATTCATTCATTCATTCATTCATTCATTCATTCATTCATTCATTCATTCATTCATTCATTCATTCATTCATTCATTCATTCATTCATTCATTCATTCATCAAGCAATTCATGAATTATTGAAAGAAAGTAAATATTTCATTTTTGGAAAAGGCTGGGCAAGAATACCTGCATTATGAAATGAAGTGTGAATTGACTTTGTTTTCTTAATTTTGCTAGAATTAACTGCACCTGTTAAATTCTGGCTGAATATTTGTCAACCATATTGATTTTTGTTTGTCCTGGATTGATTGAAATGCGCAAATGATGCCAGATGGCAAATTTTGTATTTGATTTATTTATTTTTCTAAAAATTGAGTACTGTATACGCAAATATTTTCGCGTACAGACATTTTCGCGAATGAGAGGGTCACAGACATTTCACGCATTGTTGATTTCGCGATCGGCATGTCACGCCGCTGGGAAAACAGTTCACTCAAAAGAAGTCACAAAAATGCAGCGCATAAATGACAGAAAATCACTCCTGAAATACAGCAAATTCGTAAATCAATACAGTTTTAGCATTTCTGACATGATTTTACGGAAATGTGGTAACGTACTGTTCAGATTTACCTCGATTATGAAAATAGGACATAAATGGCCTTAGTGGCCGATCGTTTCTTCATCACACTTTGGCGAATTTGACAGTCATAGCGCCGCTATTTTTGGCTATTTTCTGCCATCTAGCGTCATTCGTTTACAACATGCCGATTATCATTGTGTACATGCAATGAAGCGATGACTCAGACACAATTTCATTTTCTATTACGTAGCTCAACTTTCTGTACAAACGCAGCAGCGAAAAACGCATACAGTGCGTGTATACAGGGTGCAGCGCATGCAACAATCAATACGATGCGAATCGGACCTGGCACTGTTTTTTTCCTTGTTTTTGCGCGCATCTTTTCTTTATTGTTCTCAAATTCCTTGCAGTCACGTGAGTAGAGGAAATAGATTGAGGTGAAGTTCTAGTTCAGGTTAGATCTAAATAGATTGAGCTTCGCCGCTGCTTTTTTTGCGGTAGCTACCAGACCACTACAGTACTTGATGTCTGCCGGGGGACTGGCCGACCAAGTGCATGCGAATGCCTGCTGACAAGATCGTACAAATGACTGGCAATATTTTGGCGTGTTGTTATTTTAGCGTCTCTTTACTGATTCGCGAAATTCGCGAAAATAAAACCCTCGCGAAATTAACAGCTTATACAGTAACACATTTGATTTCAGTAGTTGTACAGCAATGAAATGGGAACAAGTAAAAAAAGAATCAAATTTGTTACACCTTTAATGAATAATTGTCATTGTAATACAATAACACACTCATTGACTTGCACATGTCAATTCTTCTCAATTTGTACAAAAGGAAAGTTGTTGACCAAATTTTTAAATCTACCTTTAAAAATATTGATTAATTGTGTGGAATTGAGTGTGAATGATGAAACACCACCACAACCAAATTAAATGTATACATGCTTTTCTGATATCTTCTGCTTTAATATTTCCATGCCATACTACCAAAAGTGAGTTTTATTTAACACCTAGTATTTACAAACATGCTGATTGTATTTAGAGCTACTATGTATAATATAGAACTAAATGTATGTACATGTATAAAACGAATGTTCATAAGGGTCATCCACATAGCAACCCAGTGCGAACTCCATACGTCTGTAAAGGCAATCTGTATTGTAAATTGATGTAAACCTGCAAAAGTATATATATTCCTTTGTAGTTTTATGTGGATTTACACTGTATAATACATGCACAATTAGGTCTGGCATCTGACCATGAAGGGTTGCATGTATGCATGTAAACAACATGTAATTATCCTGGTACTAAAGTTGCATGTTAACAAATATATTGAGTTGTTAAATTTAGAAAAAGGACACAGGCCAACCAATTCCACCCAAGACCCATGTAGCTTTTACACCCACATAATATAATCAAATGATCCAAACTTCATAAGATTTTTCCAAAAGTGATATTTGAGACTTCATCATACATGTACATGTATACCAATATCATTATAAGATTGTTCTGAATGATGTGTGATAGTTTTTATAAAAAAGAACCCTGTTTACCTAGTTGATACGGTGAAACTTATTGAATTCTGAGTGTAATGTTATAACTTATAAATTACAACATTTCATTTCTCAGCCATAAACTTTTTTTTATAGCTTAAAATAGTTAATTTCATTTTGCTCTTGTCTTTACTGCATGTCCTATTGAATTCTTAAATTGTAATACACGGCACGATTGTATTTCTATGCAATCAACCATTAAACTTTTTTTATTGGCTTTGAATAGTTCTTGAAATGATCAGTAAATTTATTTTTTCCTCTTGTTACTTAACAGGCCAAAGTGGCATATGAACTGTCCCTCATCGAAAGCTTTGCCTTCGCCTCTCTGATATCCAAATTCATATTAAAATTTAATGTTATAAAAGACAAAATTTTATTTCTATGCAATCAACAAAAAACATTCATTTTGGCTTTAATCAGTTTATTGAATTATTTTTTAAGTTGTGCTTTTGTCTATGCAACAGGCCAAAGTGGCATATGAACTGTCACTCATCGAAAGCTTTGCATTTGGCTCCCTGATATCGGCTGTTGACCCCGTGGCGACCCTGGCGATATTCTCTGCCCTCGATGTCCACCCTCTCCTCAACATGTTGGTGTTCGGGGAGAGCATTCTCAACGATGCTGTATCCATTGTGCTTTCTAAGTAAGTGTTCAAATTAATTTTTTACATTCATTTTAATCCTTGTTTTAGCTTGAAAAGAGTATTGTTGCTAGTGGACTTGGTGAGCCCGCGCTTTCTAATCGTGAGATTTATCCACAGTTGCTACTCCCTACCCAGGTGTATAAATGGGTACCCGTTAGGAGGTGAAAGCCTTTATGCGAATGATCTTCTCAATGACCATAAGCTGCTTGGAAGAAATGCTCCACAGGGAGTGGAGATGGTGCACACATTGTGTGTGGGCTGGCATTGTTTCCTATGACTGGGGTAATCATAGTGTAAAGCGCTTAGAGATGATATTGTATCATATTAGGCACTATATAAATCGAACCTATTATTATTATTAGTTAGTAGTATTACAATATGTCACTATGGCAAATGTCTATGGGAAAACCATTCAGAGCTGTCTCTGCTGTAGGCAGAATTTTTAAGCGACATTGGGCCTTGCCGATATTTTAGTACATGAATGTATACATACGTAGAGAAAATTTAAAATGTAACTTTATTGTCTCTAATGCCTTTTATTTACATCTCTTTATTTGTTTTATTTATTATTTCTGTCTTTTTCTCCAGTACTATGATCAACCTCTATGGCCCACATGTCTGGGATGCAAATGTTTGGCTATACCATTGGAAGCTCCCACCTCATATATTTGACACTTATTATATATTTGTTCTATAAGGTTTTGTTTTGTTCTATATTTGCATCATTTATTTTTCTTTTCTTCTTCTCCAGTACTGTGATCCAGCTCAACACACCCGCTTTTGCCGACATGTCTGGTATGCAAATGTTTGGCTATGCCGTCGGAAGCTTCTGTCTCATGTTCTTTGCCTCGGCTCTGCTCGGAATCGGCATGGGGCTGATTAGTGCATTGATATCCTTTTTTGGAAATGATATATTTACGAAGAAGATGCTGACATTCTTGTTTATGTTATGATATGTTAATTTATTTGATGTTAATCAACGATTCGTTTAACTATCCTTTATGAAAAAGTCATTGAAGGTGAATTGAAAATATGTTTTTTTGTTTTATGTTAGTCAATTAGAAATGTTCAAAGATGCAGTTTTATATGGCAATTTGATCTTAAGAAAACAATCAGATAACAGTCAAATGAATGCATTTGATTTGATATATTTCCTTTTCTTTGGAACTACATGTAGGAATAATAAATGTAGCTAAAGTTATGAAATGAATAATGAATATATATAATGTTCATAAACCCATTTTAGTATTTTAATGGCTCTATAATAATGTGCTTCATGTCAGAAGAAATACTCCAGTTTCTCAAGGAAATATCGGAACTGGTGCTTTACTATCCTCTAAGCATTTGGGTCTGGTACGCAATTCTTTTCGAAGTATTATTTGTTTTGCTTTGTCCATTATTTCATTTTTAATTTGTTCCATATTTATTTGTTTTGTATTAATTATTGATTTATTTCAAATGGTACTCTGTTAATTTTTCAAATTTCCTTAACTCTCATGTCCACTTGTTGAAGCATGTAGACTTGAGAAACACCCCTTCATTGGAGTTTGGCATCATGCTCATATTTGCCTACCTACCATATGCCCTGGCTGAAGGAGTTAAATTATCTGGTAAGGAAATACTATTTTTCTTTTCTTTCCCTTTTTAAAAACTTTGTTTTAATTTAGTTTTCCTGTGTGACACAAAACAAAGAACAAAGTAGACAATTCTGTTCATTTTGCTTGCCCACTTGGACAAGTAAAATCAGATACAGCAACTCAATTTTGGTGGCAATTTTTAGCAGCCTGGGGCAGCGGGTACTAATTTTGAGCCCTGACTAAATGTTATGATGTGTGACAGAAATTATTGAGCAGCAAGTAACCTAGTAGATGTATGTGAATTGTCATGGTTTTATTTTATATGTTTTAAATAAAGCAATGATAAAAAAAAGAGAATACAAAAGAATGTATACTGAGGGAACACCCCTTCACTGAAGTCACCATAATGCTGATATTTGCTATCCTCCCATACGCCATACGCAGTGAACTGATTAGATTTAAAGGGTCGCTAGGTTGAAGGTCAAAGGTGACTGCTCATATAAATCGCGCAATGACGGAGGCATCCATTTCGACTGCGCGCAGTCGAAGATCCATCTAGTTAAAAACTGAAACTACAGCCTTGGCCCTTGACTTGAAAGAGTTTTAGTGCTTGGAATGTGTCTTTTGTTGTTGCAACGCTAGAGATTGAAAGTTGCATGGTGTTTCATATCGTGAAACAGCGAAAGTCTCCTCATGTGAAATGAGCTTAAATTGAAAGTAATTAAACCACTCTTTCCACCTACAGGTTTCATGGCCATCCTCTTCTGTGGTATTGTGATGTCACACTATAACATGTCGCCCGTCTCACAAATTAACATGCATCAACATAAAACAGCGAAAGTCTACTCGTGGAAGACCAACTAAAATTGACAGTAGTCTAACTGCTCTTTTTCAACCTACAGGTATCATGGCCATCCTCTTCTGTGGTATTGTGATGTCACACTACACACACTATAACCTGTCGCCTGTCACACAAATCAACATTACATCATGTGTCTTGCTATAAAACAGCAAAAGTCTCCTCGTAGGAAACCGGCTTACAGTAATTTAACCTCTCTTTTTCAACCTACAGGTATCATGGCCATCCTCTTCTGTGGTATTGTGATGTCACACTACACACACTATAACCTGTCGCCTGTCACACAAATCAACATTACATCATGTGTCTTGCTATAAAACAGCAAAAGTCTCCTCGTAGGAAACCGGCTTACAGTAATTTAACCTCTCTTTTTCAACCTACAGGTATCATGGTCATCCTCTTCTGTGGTATTGTGATGTCACACTACACACACTATAACCTGTCGCCTGTCACACAAATCAACATTACATCATGTGTCTTGCTATAAAACAGCAAAAGTCTCCTCGTAGGAAACCGGCTTACAGTAATTTAACCTCTCTTTTTCAACCTACAGGTATCATGGCCATCCTCTTCTGTGGTATTGTGATGTCACACTACACACACTATAACCTGTCGCCTGTCACACAAATCAACATGCAGCACTCCTTCAGAACTATGGCTTTTCTTGCTGGTAAGCAGTCAGTTTTAGTTATCTAATCATTTCCTTAAAAATGCAAGGTTCTTATTAGGTTAGGTCCATCCCCCCCCCCCCCCTGGAGTATGAAAACTGCCATATTCTGGCGATACATATCGTCATATCGTATTTATATATATTTGTTTCCCCCTTGTCAGGTGAAAATGGTGTTCGGGAAAAGACCTCAGCCGCCCTGGGAAAAAAATCTTAAAACTGAATCTGTGGAAAAAAGTCATAGCAATCATCATTTTTAAGCTCTTAATTAATGTACTTTACAATCATTTCTAAACTATATGGATTAATAGCCAAAATGAAAGACCTTCATCTATTATATGAAACATGATAATTTTTGTTTTGGGAAAAAGTACATACATTTTCAAAGTTTTAATTTGTGTTTGTTTATTAATTTTTCCTCCTCTTCTTCTGTTACAGAGACAAGTGTGTTCATATACCTGGGTCTGGCAATTCCAAGTTTTAATCACAGATTCGAAACAGCTTTAGTTTTATGGAGCATAGTAAGTATATGACTTGGTAGCAGATACTTAAAGGGGAATTTTTGCTCTTGATACTTCATATTCACATTCTCATATCTTCACATATCAAATAACACATTTCTGGGGGGGGGGGGGGAATTCCCCTGGCTTCCCCCTAAAAAAAAGGAGAAGATGGAACGAAAAGTTGGAAAGATATTTTAAATTAGTTGAAGACTGTATGGGGGTATAAGTATATGGAGAATACACATTATACCACAATGAAATAATCTCCAATTTCTTAGAACTTAATTATTTGTTGTATTCTTTTATTTCTAAAGTCAATAACTTCTTTATCATACTCTTAATATTGAGAAAGGGAAAAGGTAATGCTAATTGTAAATAGGGTTATTTTTACTCTGTTTTTATGAAAAAAACGTTATTTGTGTTTGTTTCCTTTTGTTTTATCAGCACAAATTATACTATGTGAAGAAAAAAAATGTCTCATTCTCCATGTCATTCTCCAGGTGCAGAATGTAAATTTCACTTCCTGCATACCAGGGTAGTTTTCAAAATGTAGTCCTGCCACATACCAGTGCCTGTACATTTCAGGATGTATGTTGTCTTTTACATAGCTAGTTGTTAATTGTCTAGATGATTTACATGTGTGAGCATTCCTGACTTGTACATTACAGGATGAGCACAAAGTTATGCATGAACTGAATTGTTAATTTCATGAAGTCATGCATAAACAGAATTGTTAATTTCATGAAGTCATGCATAAACAGAATTGTTAATTTCATGAAGTTATACATAAAAAGAAGTGTTAATTTCATGAAGTCATGCATAAACAGAATTGATAACTTCACATGATTGACAGGTGTTTTATCCATGAGCCTGTGATTTGAAAAGATATTGCAGGTAAAGTTGAAAGGAAATGTCAGATTTAATTCATTGTAAAATCATGCCATATTTGTATTGACTTATGAAAATCACTGTCTTGTAAGTATTATTTCAAGTCAGATCGCACCACAGGAATTTGTATCAGTTAGACAAATTTTCTTTCATCAACTGACATAGATATTAGGATTAGGTTACAAGTATATTGCCAGAACGTCCATTATGTTGTTGTCCTTGTTTTTTCTTTTCTTTACAGGTTCTTATTCTTCTTGGGAGAGCGTTAAATATCTTCCCACTGGCACTTATCTGCAACCGGTTTAGAGAACACAAGATCACTTTCAAAATGCAGTTTGTCATGTGGTTTAGTGGTAAGAAACTTTGTTATTGTCTTCCATATTAAATTCATTATGGGGTTTAGTAGAGAGTCTTCAATCAATAATAAATGAAAATAAGAAATAGTCATGTAATGAATTCATAGTTCACTTTATTCATATTTGTAATAAACACTATGGCCCGGATTCACAAAGCAGGTTTGTACAAACCATGGTTTATCCATGGTCTACATCTATGGTGTGCTGCTCGTATACAAGTAAAACAATTTATAATTTCTTATGATATGACTGTTAGTGCTTGCTAACCAGCAAATTTCACCATGTATGAAGACAAACATTTATTTGGTGCATTTTGTAAATGTGTACCATCAACATTGTTAACAAGTAAGGAGTTTACATTCTTTCTCCATCAGTTTACAAATGGCACTCCATAGATGTAGACCATGGATAAACCATGGTTTGTACAAACCTCCTACAAACCTCCTTTGTGAATCCGGGCCAATATGTGTATTTGTATGCCTTACCATTCACATGGATTTCTTAAAGGGACTTAGTAACATTGTCCAAATCCTCAAAATAAAATTGTAATTCTAGCGGTTCCATCATACCTTGTTGTATTCGTATTAACAATAAAATCATGGGACCGGTTTCGGTTTTTCAAATTTCTCTTTCGTTACAAAGATATGTACGATTGAAGTATTCAGATAAGAAAAACTCCCCCAGAGTTTTTCTTACCGTGTACAAAGTGAGTGCAGTGAGTTAGTGAATATCACTTTGCATTTTCACTCATTACTTGGCCATGCAATGTCCATTTGACTTGAAATTTTCACACAATACCCTGTGGACATGAGATAACAACAATATACATTGCATCAACCCTTCATCACTTTTTGCACATGTCAACAAAGTTACTAGATCCCTTTAATAGTGCTTATGTTCTTGTTCTTAAGTTAATACAATTTTACATTAGCCTGAACAAAATATAAATGTCTGACAAGTCACCTTCTGGATGAATAGCAAATGTATTAGTTCTTTCAATTTTTTACAAAGACATTCAATCTGATTTTCAATTATTTTACAATGAAAGGCCCAAATTATTTTCAAATGAGTAAGGAAAGGACATGTTGGAATTGAAGCGAAAGTCAAACATACAATATCAATTCGAATGATGTCTTTATGTATTAAAGGGACAGTCCCTCTTTGACAAAACGTCGGAACAGTATCCAGTTGATGGATGGGGATGAATGAAACACACACAAAAAAAATTAGATCGAACAGCCCTATAATTTGGATTCTATGAATGAAAAACGAATGCGTCCCTCCATCAGACTATATATCGGTCAATAAAAGAGTTTAACTGATTTAGCATAATATTACAACTATATTGTACTTACTCTTGCAAAGGTATTGTGAAGCCGACATTTGTAAAGGTATGTCATGGACAAAAATCTCAAAACTGAAGAATATGTAATTACATGTAGTCCGTTTAAGCGAGGTTTGGTTATTTTGCCTAGTGTGCGGATGCTATTCGTATGTGTGTGCGGGTCACGTAGCTAGCGCGAGTCACGTAGGGGTCACGCATAGCGTTGTGGTACTTCTTGGAATCCCTGTACGAACTTCCTCACTGGGTGAATATACGTATAATGCACAATTGTTTGTTGGACGACGGTTTATTAGTTTTAGGTCTATAACTCCAGGAAAAAGAGATTTCAAGCCCTAATTTTTTCAGGCATGCTATTAAATGACATTTTCTTTCATATAAGACAATAACCTCGCAACTTTTGAAATTTGGCTTGCAAAAGAGGGAATGTCCCTTTAAGTAAATTTATTGTTAGGTTAAAAAAGTCCTCGGTAAATAATTGTATCATTAGAAAAACTAATTAAAGATATCCATATTTTTCTGTTGACAGGTTTGCGAGGAGCTATTGCATATGCTCTAAGTATGCACTTAGAGTTTGGCAATGATACAAGGCACGTTCTGGTGACGACAACACTAGTCATAATATTGTTCACTTTGGTTGGGCTTGGCGGCTCAACATTACCACTATTAAAGGTAATTCTATTACATTAATGTTTTAAAACAAATAATGTTTAGGTTTCTGGAAAATTATAAGGAAATAAAGTCTGTAATTTTATGAGGATTAACTCACAAACAAATTTTTTTTACTGGAAAATCATTGATGAACTTTGAAAAAACAGATCAGTGTCCAGCTACCTTTTCTGTATTTCAGTGATTTGATGTGAAACATGAATTGGATAAATTTCTGTAAAGATTAAAAAACAAGAGTGACATAAATAGTGATTGTGGCTCAGATTTAGAACGTCCATCTGATGGGCAGAAGCCTGTGGGTTTGAGAAATCATAAACTATGATACCTCCTACCTTCCAGCCAGGTACTTAGCATTCATAGAATTGAGAGGGAAGATAAATGTTTGAGCTTCCTCCTTCTGTAGCTTTCATTGCTTAAAGGAAACGTTCAACCAGTTTTGTGGAATCGTGCTACATGGGAAAGACCTTAACTTTTTGACTACATTTTTTAGATCTGCTCTGGGCTTGGTTCTCAACCACTTGTAAGGATAAATACAGAATGCTCTGGACTTCATTTTATTTTGGTTTGATTGCATTATATATATTCTGCCTTTTGTCTCCAGTGTATTGGTGCAGAGACGGGTAAGCCCAAGAAGGAGGTGACAATGAGCAAGACAGAGGAAATGGTCAGTTGGAATTCATTTTACTTTTCTAAGAAATGGTTTTGTTCTGTAAAAAAAAAAGTGTTAGATTTGATTGGTACCGTTGGTAAACCCTTTATCATGTGCAAAATGATTAGCTGGATAGATGAATTATAAATCATTTTAATTTTGTTGAAGGTGGACTTTGCTCATTGTTTTGATCAGTATGTTCTTAATGTCGTCAGTAGATCATACTGATCAACAAAACGTTGAACAATGAGTGGTTCCTCTTTAGGGCCACCACTCTTCTAAGAAAAATATTCTGCAAGGTGTACCATAAACTTCTTCACAGTGGAAACCTTCAACGATTACATCATTTATATTCTCTATGCTTGGTTAGGTGAGACACAAAGTACCCCAAACTCAATCTCAGTTGATTCCAAATTGATTAAATTGTTTTGATTGCTGTAGGTAGTGCCCCCAATACTGAGCATCTTGTTTCAACTGATGGAGAATAAGTGTGAGTTCATCTGTGTAAATCCAGGGCAATTTTCTTTTTATTTATTACAGGGAAGTGCCCTAGATACGGAGCATCTGTCTGAACTGACAGAGGAGGAGTATGAAGTCAACTATGTGAGGCCAGGCCTGAAGGGCTTCATTAGGTGGGACACTAAATACCTCACGCCATTCTTCACCAGACGACTCACAAATAAGGTAAGAACACAAATTTGAAAAATAAACACGTTTTCTTACTAACTATGGTTATCTGTGCCAAGCATTTATTACCTACTAAATGAAATCAGTGACAGGAGAGGACAGATGAGACAGTTGACCAATCGTAATTTTGACTTCTTGATGATTGTGAAGTGAATTTTTACCTTTCACTGATATCATCTTTGACCCTAGTAATCTTGTCAAAACTATCACAGGTAAATTTACTTGTTGATGTGTCAAGTGAAATTTCCAAATAACATCTTCCTTGTCCTTATCTTGATTATTGATTATTGCCCAATCGTATTGACTTTGATGTGTGTGAAGGAACATTTTAGTTCCAAAATATCTTCTTTGAGCCTTTTAAAATCTTGATTTTATGTTGTTTCTTGTAGTACAGAAAATTGGTACGGGGAGAGTGCAGATAAGAAAGTTGACTGATTGTAATTTTGACTTTTTAATGTGTGTGACGTAAAACCTTATTTCCAAAATATGTTCTTCAAACCTTATATAATCTCAATTTTATGTTGTTTCTAGCCAAAATGATCACAGGTAATTTTACTAGTTGATGTGGCAAGTGCCTAAATTGACTTTTCGGTGTATGTAAAGTTAATCTCCAAATAACGTCTTCCTTGACCTTATTAACCTTGATTTTGTTGATGTTTTTGTTATAAAGGAAATCAGTGCGGGGAGAGTGCAGATGAGACAGCTGACCAATCGCTGGTACTCCGAGGTGAGAGGAGCGGCCTCGGACTCCGAGGAAGAAACGGAGCTCATCGGAAACTGAAAAATGGTAGCCCAGAGAAAATACGACAAAATGTATAACCCATATCTATCATCTTGGTGGCAAATTTAAGATCATCATGCGTGGGGATGCTTCCCCGCAGTTTGCTATTTTGGACTACGCACTTGATAACACTGAGCACTGGGTCTGTGTGTATTTCACACCGCGCAAAAGGCATCCACAAGATGGTACTACTAGTTAAGAGGGGTGGCCTCAGACTCAGGAAGAAACGGAGCTCATTGGAAACTGAAGAATAAGCTTTACTTTTTGAAGCTGCTTGCGTCATTTTGGATTCGTCACTCCAGAATGTGAACTTATTTACTAACCAAAATTGTTTACCTTTTGACAATCAGTGTTGTACGGATAAAGCGCTATCCGGAAACAGTGTAAATAATTATTTTTGAATATGAACAGATTTTGTATTGCATAATTTATTACACCAACTACCCATTCCCATACACACAGACAAGTGCAAAGAATAATTATAGAGAATAGCAAATATGATATTAAATTCTATGTGCAACTCAATGCATTTTTGTACTGTTGTAATATAATAACATCTATTATATTTATTCTGATTATCTAATTTTTTTAAAGACAGCATTACATGATTATAGATTGTCAAGAATTAAATTAATACAGCTATTATATACTATAGGTGTCAAATACAGACATTATATCTGTTAAAACGTTGCAACGATGTTCAAAATATGCATTATAAGAGTGTCAAAACTTATAATGTAGTACTAAATTGAGGATTTTTGTGTTTTTTTTGCACAAAAAGTAGAAATTAATTCAAGACACCTAGTTTTTGCTTTACGAAAATGGAAAAGTCCATGATTGATGATAATGATTTCCCTGTTACTATGTAACATTTGAAAGTACTGTCTGTGTGTACTATTATTGTAAAGTGTATATTATTAATGATGATGGTATATTTTTGATTGGTAATGGTAATTATGATTTTTCCTGATCAATGGGAGGAAAGAAAATTTTTCATTTTATTTGTATTAACTGATTAACCTTGTGTAATCGAGCACAATTTTGATTTGTACAAGTTGTGTTTTCATTAAAAGGGACCACCAGGCAAAGAACAACACATTATTATATGTTTTGGTACCGTTTTGTGATATCAAATAGATACCCAACATTTTGCAAAGGGTTGTGTAATTCATAAACAAAGCAATTCATTTCCACCACTTACAGAACCACTACTATTTCCTGGTTCCTTACGGGCCAAACATTTGCGAGTGCGCCAATGCTATTCACGCGTACGTTTGTAGACAATAGAATCCCGGGCGATTCGTTCGCTCTGCACACATTAGTCTTCGCAATTCAGACCGCATGAACGCATGCTTTAGAATGGTGATGCGTTTTCCAAATTTGTTTGTTCTTTTTCTGGAAACATATTTTTGTGAACTTGTTGATGGAATGGAATACTAAAGATGTTACCTTTCTTTAATAAGAATATTATATTTGGGTGGTGGTACCCTTTAAAGTATCTTGGTATCGACAAATCCTTCTAAATACTCTGTAGGAGATCTGTCTGCTGATGGCTTAACTTTAGTTTACAGTCAAGCATTCAAGATTGATTATTAAGGAGGTCATCAATATAGGGGTGTGCAGAGCTGCCAACTAGTACGGATTTTCCGTAATTGGTACGGAAATTGACAACCATTACGGGAGTACGGAATGCTGCTTAAAAATTACATTTTTTTTTTTTTTTTTTTTTTTTTTTTTCTTTTCTTTCCCCCCCCCCCCCCCCCCCCTCCCGGATATATCCGATATCTGTCCGTTTTTTCAATTGGAATCAGCAGGGCAGTGCCATGTTAGTCGTTGGTCTACAAACCATTGTCAAGATTAGCAGGGTTCAACGTGCCATTTTATGACCGAATCTATAGAATGGGGATGACCAAACATTTTTATTTTTTATTAATTTATTTTTTCCGTTACCTGTTCTGCTAAACGTTTTTGCCGTACCGTCATGCAACCGTTTCACTAAACTTATAGTTCATAGAGCCGCGTAGGAAATTACTGATTTCTTCCCCAAATTACTGATTTTGAGCCTTGAGAGTACTGATTTCATGTTCTAGAGGTTGGCAGCTCTGGGTGTGGTAGCTCAGGGGGTACAGCACAGTGTTAGTAATCAGGCCGCATATTAATAAAATCCGCTAGCTTAGTTCCTTGCTAAGTGTATTTTAAATGTGCAGTTTATTGAGCAACAAACAGTTTTCATAGTCCCCAACTAGGGTAAGCTTGGTAAGCCTTTGGTACTCACTAAGTTAACCCTTGTTTGCAACTAAAGAATCTTGTGTTATAATCTTAGTCACGTCCTCCAAAATAGACTTAGCAAGGAACTAAGCTAGCAAGGTTTTATACAAATGGGGCCTGTTGTTCAATTTGATATAGGTAAACTGTACCTCCCAATAGACCACTCTCATAGTATGATATATTTCTATGCATATTTTATGCATGAAATCTGCAAAAAAACAACCATAAATTATTAAACATTCTGCAATGTAATTATTATGTGCTATCAAACTAAAATATTTACATATCTGTATTAGAAATAGAGGAAAATTTAGTTGGAAATAATATAGACATGACAGGACTTGAAATGAATAGCACCAAAATATTCTTACAGGATAAAGACTAGTTTCTTATGTGGATTTTGATGTTTTTATCTGTATAGATGTCAGCTAGAAAAGAAGTTTTACTTTATATTTTGTTGTTGAAGATTTAGATTTCCTATTGTTATAAATTTTGTTTTGCAAAATACCTGTTAGTCTGGTTTGAACATTGTTGACATTTCTTGTATATTAATCAGTTGCAATTTCTTTGTATAATATTAATTATATGATATATATGCTTGCGGGTCAATGCAATTGTTGTTCTAAATATCATCTTTATTCACTTCAGCATATCAAAATGAAAACTCTATATTACTATATACCGTCTTTCTGATAAAAAACATAATCAAAAATAGGCAAGCCCAAGCTGTACGTGTGCTATGCACAGTATCAATTCTGTTATTTTTGTTTTGCTTGTTTAATTGTTTTTTGTCCAGGTCAGTTTACATAAATAGCAATGACATGTTTTCATTAGTTTTTCATATTATACTTAATATAAATGCAAGGTTATTCCGTGTATTATTACTTTTAATGTTCATGCAATGACACACTGTTTCCCTAACATACATACTGTATACATTGTATGCTGCTTTAATTTAGAGGGTGTTATATGATGGAGAATTCAGGTTTTGATTAATTTTGTAATACTAAAAGTAAACATATCATCAATTAACATTTGAATAGAGTGTGAAACGTTTTAAAACACATGGTTTGTGGAACATTCCCCTCAAAACTCACAAAGTGACAAGATTTATTTTCATATATTCATTGTCATGTCATGGGGTGAGAGTGAGAAGGGCATTAAGTCAATTTGGGTCTAAATTGAGTTCTGCATACCATCTTGTAGACTTTCCATTTGATGGCAAGCTAAATTGAGTTCTGCACACCATCTCGTAGACTTTCGATTTGATGCCAAGTTTTAAGATAATCATTATTACTCATTTGGGGAATATTTTATCACCACAAAAAAGAGAGGTTTCTACAAGGCTCCCAAACTTCAATCATGATTATCTCGGAAATATAGAAAGTGACTGAGCGTCCTTCTTTTTCTCAACTGATGTTAATAATAATAATTGCATTTATAAGGCGCTTTATACGGGCGTTTCTAAGCGCACTGGTGGTCTGTCTAAATAAGAAAACTAGTAAACACGATAGCATAAAAACAATACAACACCAAAGTCAAAGTTTAATATATCATCATTACTTAGGAGCTGCATTAAGTGCAAAATCATAGAGGTCTCTATAAAATCATAAGAAATAAATTTTCATTAATTTAATATCTTTAGTAATAGAGAGAATATATAAAGATAGTATTTATATATATTTATGAAGAGAGATTAACAATTATATATAGAGAGATAAAAGTACTAATTAAGGAAATTATCTACTCTTGTACCAGAATCACATTTTATGCCTCCGCCAACGAAGTGGCCGGAGGCATTATGTTTTTGGGTTGTCCGTCCGTCCGTCCGTACGTACGTCCGTCCGTCCGTCCCGTTTTCGTTCTCGCGATATCTCAAGAACCGGTTGACGGATCAATTTCAAACTTGGTATGAGTGTACGTATTGGGGTGACAATGATCTGATTAGATTTTAGGGGTCATGAGGTCAAAGGTCAAGGTCACAGGACTCAATATATATGCAAAAGTGCCTCGTTCTCGCGATATCTCAAGAACCGGTTTACGGATCCATTTCAAACTTGGTATGAGTGGACATAGTGAGGTAGCAATGATCTGATTAGATTTTGGGGTTCATGAGGTCAAAGGTCAAGGTCACAGGACTCAATATATGTGCAAAAATGCCTCGTTCTCGCAATATCTCAAGAACCGGTTGACAGATCAATTTCAGACTTGGTATGAGTGTACATATCGGGGTGGCAATGATCTGATAAGATTTGCGGGTCATGAGGTAAAAGGTCAAGGTCACAGGATTCAATATGTATGCAAAAATGGCTTGTAATGGCAAAATTTCAAGAACTGAATGTCAGATTTCAATCAAACTCAGTACCTAAATATATCATAAAGAGTCAATGTAGCCATAAAATGTTGGGGTCATGAGGTTGAGGTCAAGGTCACAGGACTCATTATATATGCAAAAAAGCTTGTAATGGCAAAATCTCAAGAACTAAATGTCAGATTTCAATCAAACTTGGTACCTGAATGTTTCTTAAGGAGCCAATGTAGCCATCAAAGTTTGGGGTCATATGGTCAAGGTCACAGGACTCAAAATATATGAAAAATATTAAAAAACATGAATTCAGTGCATGTTAATTTGGGCTTGATATTAAAATCGCGTGATAGCGGAGGCATAATTTTCGACTGCGCGCAGTCGAAGATCCATCTAGTTATATAATAATTCTTTCTATCATAGAATTCATGAATCATATCCTCTGTCATAGAGTGCCAAGTGAAATGGGTTCATTTTCGTGAACATTACTTTACACTTGAATAATATTCGTTTGACTTAATCTATTTTCATTCAGTGTTGTAAAGTAGTAACAAGCATTTTACATTATAATTTTGATTGGATTTGTATAGGTATAGTACTCATTTATTTGTCGGTTATGTTTTTACTCATGTTTATATTCTGTCACACTATTGTGAAAACTTGTAGTATAATGTCAACTGTGTTCTGTACTATCCAGTTCGTCTCTCATTGTATTGTACTATATATTTTCTCATTCCAAGTATTGTACTACATTTCATCTGAACATGTAATTATTCATTAAAATGAATTGACTTGAAGAATACTATTAAAACATTGTATGATCTCCTGGCTAGAGGTCTGATAGTTAACTAAAATCTGTTGAACTGATTTCATTTGTTTTGCTTTTGTTTTGGTCTACATTCAATATTTTAATATCTGTTATTATAACAAAAAGTATATAATTAACTGCTTGCCATTAGTTGAATGTTCATACATAGTGGTAACCTTTATGTTACCTTAATGTTGTACTGCTACACTGTAGTAATGTAACAACCTTTTTAACTTCTCATTTATTTTTTAAGTTTCTAACTTTTTACAGTACTCTTTTTTTTTCTTCTTCTCATGATTAATTTTTCTTTTCAGTACTGCATGTACTAAATGAGTGTTTGTCATTTATCCACAGTGTAATTGCATACAATACAGTTTCTATATCGCTACACATATTGCACAATCTTTTCTGATTTTTAGCTTTTCTTAAAGGGATAAATTGAGTATTGGTCAAACTAAATTTTAGTAACTTAAACCCGCACCATTACAGTAAAAACTAATAGTTATAACTCCACCGTAGTCGAAAGGTAAAGAAAATGACAAACTACTAAGTCAAAACCTGGTTTTCATTCTGAAATAGCTGTTACAACTCAAGGGGGTGCTTTCTAAAAAATCATTGGTTTCAACCATTTTTCATACAAAATTGTGCATGTAATGTTTTGTTAAAATAATGATTAAATAGAGATATCATCAACAACTATTTCAAAACCTCTTTTGAATTTTTTTGAAAGAAGTGTATAAGCATTTTATGTATTTTTGTTAAAAAGTCAAGATATCGTCTGGCTAGACGATGTATAAATAAAATATTTTGAAATCAAATTTTACAACTATTAGAGCATTTGAAAGGGAATGATTCTCATTTCGCATGTTTTATTCAATGAACTTTCAAATGGAATTAAAACCAACCAATTTAGTGTCGAGGGGGATTTCAGGAAGTACCAATACTCAATTTAATTCATATTATTTTATTCAAATTAATCAAAGAGACTTTTAAAAAAAGAGAAAGAACAATTTTCAGCATCTTCTGGCGAGAGATTTTTAAACATTTGAGCAATTATTTTCTTATTTGTCATGCCCCATCTCTAAAAAAAAAAAACTCCAGAGTAAAAATCCCCCAGTGACATCACCTGTCGATCAATACTCAATTACTGAAAAGATGAACAATACAGGGATGATGATGATGGTGGTGATGATGGTGGTGATGATGATGATGATTATGATGATGATGATGTTGGTGGTATTGGTGGAATATTAAGCTCGCCTTCTCTTCCCATTTAGCTCATATACTTCCATGCATTAATGCATCAATTCTCATCAATCTTTATGCTGTATACTTAATTGCCTCCAGACAAGATGAGGTTGATCTATAGCTTATTCATAAAGTGAAAATGTCATGGGTGTGCCTTTGCCCTATTACTGACTCTGTTCGAACTCTTTATACTCTCCTGAAATTTTGAGCAGGATGTATGTTTGTGTGTGCGTGCCTGGATGTGCATTTGTATGAGTGTGTGTGTGTATGTGTGTGTGTGTGTGTGTGTACAGACCTTCACCACAGAGTCGGGACTACTGCATGAAAACACACAATTAAACTCGGGACATTTTAAAAAGTCGGGACCGAAATCCCGGTCCCCACATTTTTTACCGCTTATTTTGCGTGCAAAGTGATCTATAGATGGCGCTATTCATTATAAGCTATTAATACTAAAGTGCCGGAAATAATGTGTGTTTTCTTTTTTGTGTGTTTTGATGGCACGCTATTGAGAAAGACGCATTCATAGTTTGGAATTTTCCGGTGCCCTTGGTGGAATAACGCCATCTGTGGCGGTAAATGGCCATGCATGGAGCGTGATCATGGACGGCACTGATATTGGTGATGGATGGTCATGATAAATGAGGATGATGATGGTGATGGACGATAAGTGATGGTGATGAAGGAAGGTGTACCACAGGTTCATAATTGGACCCGGGACTACTAATAGAATATGCACGTGAAAGGTGGTCCTCGGATTGTTGTGTAGGTGTGTATGTGTGTGCGTGTGTTTGTGTGCATGAGCGTGTGTTTGTGAATTAGCGTGTGTTTGTGAATTAGTGTGTATTCATGTAAATGTAAGTGTGTTCACACCGGCATTCTTGTGGGGTCTCGTGTGGGTACAATTATATACTTGTGGGGTATTTTTTCCTTGTGGGGAATAAATCATAGACCCCACTAAGGAATAGCCTTAAATCGGCGTATTTAGCTTCAAAGAGTTATGTGACAAAATATTGTTACTGTGCCCCATAAGTGATACTTGAGGAAATTTTTTTTTCTAGACACACCCCTACCCTCCCATGCACTCAGAAGGTTGCCTTTTTTCGTTGCAAAGATTTTGTGAAAAAAAACAGTTTGTAGTAGCACTCCTTCAGCACGTAGTAGCATAAGTACCCCACAAGTCGGGTGCCCACAAGTATGCCCGGGTAAGTATGTGTGTGTTTGTGTGAATGTGCGTGTGTTTGTGTAAATGTGTGTGTACAGACCTTCACCACAGAGTCGGGACTACTGCATGAAAACACACAATTAAACTCGGGACATTTTAAAAAGTCGGGACCGAATTCCCGGTCCCCACATTTTTTACCGCTTATTTTGCGTGCAAAGTGATCTATAGATGGCGCTATTCATTATAAGCTATTAATACTAAAGTGCCGGAAATAATGTGTGTTTTCTTTTATGTGTGTTTTGACGGCACGCTATTGAGAAACGCGCATTCATAGTTTGGAATTTTCCGGTGCCCTTGGTGGAATAACGCCATCTGTGGCGGTAAATGGCCATGCATGGAGCGTGATCGTGGACGGCACTGATATTGGTGATGGATGGTCATGATAAATGAGGATGATGATGGTGATGGACGATAAGTGATGGTGATGAAGGAAGGTGTACCACAGGTTCATAATTGGACCCGGGACTACTAATAGAATATGCACGTGAAAGGTGGTCCTCGGATTGTTGTGTAGGTGTGTATGTGTGTGTTTGTGTAAATGTTCATGTGTTTGTGTGAATGTGCCTATGCGTATGCGTATGTCAATGTGCGTGTGTGTATGTGAATGTGCGTGTAAATGTGCATGAGTTTGTGTGAATTAATGTGCATGTGTTCATGTGAATGTGCGTGTGTGTGTGTGAATGTGTTTGTGTGAATGTGCGTGTGTGTATGTGAATGTACGTATGTGTATGTGAATGTCCGTGTGTTTATGTGAAAGTGCGTGTGTTTATGTGAATGTGCGTGTGTTTGTATGAATGTGCGTGTGTGTATGTTAATGTGCGTGTGTTTGTGTGAATGTGCATGTGTTTTTTTTTATGTGCGTGTTTTCATGTGAATGTGCATGTGTTTATGTGAATGTTTGCAAGTTTATGTGGATGTGCGATTGTTTACTGTGTGTTTGTGTGCATGTGCATGTATTTATGTGAATTAGCGTGTATTTGTGCAAATATACGTGTGTTTGTGTGAATGTGCGTGTATTTGTGTGAATGTGCGTGTGTTTATGTGAATGTGCGTGTGTGTATGTGAAATGTGCGTATGAATGTGCATGAGTTTGCGTGAATGTGTGTGTGTTTATGTGCGTGTGTGTATGTGAATGTGCGTGTTTGTGTGTAAATGTGTTTGTGTGAATGTGCGTGTGTGCATGTGCTTGTGTATATGTGCGTATGTGAATGTGCGACGTGTGTGTATGTGCGTATGAGCATGTGCTTGTGTTTGTGTGAATGTGCGTATGTGTATATGTGTGTGCGTGTGTGTGTGTTTGTATGAATGTGCGTGTGTTTGTATGAATGTACATGTGTTTATGTGAATGTGCGTATGTGTATATGAATGGTTACAGTCCGTTATTCCGAAGGTTCGTTATTCCGAAGGTTCAGTTATTCCGAAGGTTCGTTATTCCGAAGGTTCGTTATTCCGAAGGTTCGTTATTCCGAAGGTTCGTTATTCCGAAGGTTCGTTGATCCGAAAATAAAATCGGGTTCGTAATTGCGAAGGTTCGTTATTCCGAAGGTTCGTTGATCCGAAAATAAAATCGGTTTCGTTATTCCGAAAATTAAATCGGGCTTGTTATAATACTATAGTTTGTGTTTTGTTTATTTAATTTACAGCCTGCATTAAGCATACCCCTCCCCCTTTCCCTCCCTTGGCCAGACCAATCAAACATTTAAGTTTATTTTATCTCTTTATATGAAATTATAGCATTATAACAAACCCAAATTCATTTTCGGATTAACGAACCCGATTTCATTTTAGGAAAAGCGAACCTTCGGAATAACGAACCCTCGGAATAACGGACCTTCGAAATAACGAACCTTCGGAATAACGGACCCTCGGAATAACGAACCTTCGGAATAACGCACCTTTGGAATAACGAACCTTCGGAATAATGCAACAAATGTTCGGATTAACGAACCCTATTTCATTTTCGGATTAAAGAACACTCAGGTATATGAAATTTGCGTGTTCGGAATAACGAACCTTCGGAATAACGAACCTTCGGAATAACGAACCGCACCCATATGAATGTATATGAATGTATATGAAATTGAATGTGTGTGTGTGTTTGTATGAATGTGCGTGTGTGTATGTGAATGTGCATGTGTTTATGTGAATGTTTGCATGTTTATGTGAATTCGCGATTGTTTATTTGAATGTTCGTATGTTTATGTAAATGTATGCATGTTTTTGTGAATCTGCGTATGTTTATGTCAATTTGTGCATGTTTATGTGAATGTGCGATTGTTTATTTGAATATTCGTATGTTTATGTGAATGTATGCATGTTTGTGTGAATGTGCGTGTGTTATGTGAATGTGCGTGTGCGTATGTCAATGTGTGCATGTTCGTGGTCGGACTGATTTAGGGGCACAACTATTATGTCTTTGTGTGCTTTTCCATGTCTCCCGGGTAATTGAAGTTTTGTAGATCACTGTGGTTTATCGGTTTGTCTGTTCTCGATCTTTCAAAGACTTTTTTTTTATAATTTATAAAGTTGGTAATGAATGTATTCCTTCATAATTTTGTTTTACACTTATTTTAACCTTGAGCGTTGATATCACGTTATTCAATTTTTAAAGGCCATTTTTATTCCCCATTTGTTTGGAGATTCTTTACTTCTATCTCTCTCCCTATCGTTATGTTTTCATTTCTTTCTTTCTTTCTCTTGGTCCTCCTGTCTTTTCCGTTCATTTTCCTTCTTTCTGTCCTTCTTCTTTCTTCCTCTCTCTCTTTTCTGTTCTTATACGTCTTCCTTCTCTCGCACTCTCTCTTTTCTGTTCTTATACGTCTTCCTTCTCACTCACTCTCTCAAAAGTATGTTACATGCATAAGGGGCCTTGCAAAGTGAAACAAATTCCAAACGTCTGAATAAGATTTGGAAGTTGGTGGGTGTGTCCAGGGCCGTTTTGGATTTAAAAAAAAAAACAATTGGAAAAAACCCCAAATAAAGATTTAGTGTCAAAAACTGCACTTCACTCTTAACAAATCATATAAATGACTATGAAAAAGTAATTGCAAGGCTGATAAGACTGGTGCCCAGTTAAAATATAATTCACTTCATACAGGCTCGATCAATTTGAACTGCGGTGGAGCCTTTTTGTGACGAGCACCTTGAACCCATTGAATTTTCTCGTTTTGGGGGCAAAATAAAACAAAGAAAATGAGAATAGGATGAGATGTGTGCGCGTGTGTTAGTCAGTGCAGTGATTGAAGGATCCGCAGGATTTTACCTGACAGGGACCGCGACGGGAACGCTCCTTCATTGGCCCCCGGTTAGTTTACCATCACCGTGCTACCATAGCATTCTCTAACAAAACATTCCTACTACTTGGCATGCATGACTGGAAGAACCGAACCTAGGATACGGAATTTCTGCCCCCGGACCCAATCAAAAGTGACTTTGCGTACGCGCTTGCAAGAGACATGCAGACCAAGTTGTGAGCACGTTTTGTATGAGAACACCATCACCGCTGTCCATCTGAAAAGAAAAAAGAAAGGTGTGTATAGCTCCATCTAAAAAGAAAAAAGAAAGGTGTGTAGCTCCATCTAAAAAGAAAAAAGAAAGGTGTGTAGCTCCATCTAAAAAGAAAAAAGAAAGGTGTGTAGCTCCATCTAAAAAGAAAAAAGAAAGGTGTGTAGCTCCATCTAAAAAGAAAAAAGAAAGGTGTGTAGCTCCATCTAAAAAGAAAAAAGAAAGGTGTGTAGCTCCATCTAAAAAGAAAATAGAAAAGTGTGTAGCTCCATCTAAAAAGAAAAAAAGAAAGGTGTGTAGCTCCATCTAAAAAGAAAAAAGAAAGGTGTGTAGCTCCATCTAAAAAGAAAAAAGAAAGGTGTGTAGCTCCATCTAAAAAGAAAAAAGAAAGGTGTGTAGCTCCATCTAAAAAGAAAAAAGAAAGGTGTGTAGCTCCATCTAAAAAGAAAAAAGAAAGGTGTGTAGCTCCATCTAAAAAGAAAAAAGAAAGGTGTGTAGCTCCATCTAAAAAGAAAAAAGAAAGGTGTGTAACTCCATCTAAAAAGAAAAAAGAAAGGTGTGTAGCTCCATCTAAAAAGAAAAAAGAAAGGTGTGTAGCTCCATCTAAAAAGAAAAAAGAAAGGTGTGTAGCTCCATCTAAAAAGAAAAAAGAAAGGTGTGTAGCTCCATCTAAAAAGAAAAAAGAAAGGTGTGTAGCTCCATCTAAAAAGAAAAAAGAAAGGTGTGTAGCTCCATCTAAAAAGAAAAAAGAAAGGTGTGTAGCTCCATCTAAAAAGAAAAAAGAAAGGTGTGTAGCTCCATCTAAAAAGAAAAAAGAAAGGTGTGTAGCTCCATCTAAAAAGAAAAAAAGAAAGGTGTGTAGCTCCATCTAAAAAGAAAAAAGAAAGGTGTGTAGCTCCATCTAAAAAGAAAAAAGAAAGGTGTGTAGCTCCATCTAAAAAGAAAAAAGAAAGGTGTGTAGCTCCATCTAAAAAGAAAAAAGAAAGGTGTGTAGCTCCATCTAAAAAGAAAATAGAAAGGTGTGTAACTCCATCTAAAAAGAAAAAAAGAAAGGTGTGTAGCTCCATCTACAAAGAAAAAAGAATGGTGTGTAGCTCCATCTAAAAAAAAAAAAGAAAGGTGTGTAACTCCATCTAAAAAAAAAAGTGGGGTTTCCATCTGTTCCGTCCATCTTAAAAAAAGAGAAAGGGAGGGCGGGCCTCCCGAGCGGAGGGACGGGTGGGGACGACCCGGGAGGAGGGGGGGGGGGGGGGGGGGGGGGCGGGGCCTTCCGAGCAGGGGACAGGGGACGTCTGCTCTTCCGTCTGCTTTCTGGACTGCTCCTCGTCTGCACTTCCGTCTGCTTTTCCGTCTGCACTTCCGTCTGCTCTTCCGTCTGCACTTTAGGCGGCTCATCACTTTAAGGCAGCGACAACACTTTAAGTCAGCAACATCACTTTAAGTCAGCAACATCACCTTAAGGCAGCAACATCACTTTAAGGCAGCGACTTCACTTTAAAGCAGCAACATCACTTTAGGCAGCTCATCACTTTAAGCCGCTCACCACTTTAGGCCGCTCATCACTTTAAGCAGCTCATCACTTTAAGCAGCTCATCACTTTAAGCCGCTCATCATTTTAGGCAGCTCATCACATTAAGCAGCTCATCACTTTAAGCAGCTCATCACTTTAAGCAGCTCATCACTTTAGGCAGCTCATCACTTTAGGCAGCTCATCACTTTAGGCAGCTCATCACTTTAGGCAGCTCATCACTTTAAGCAGCTCATCACTTTAAGCAGCTCATCACTTTAAGCAGCTCATCACTTTAAGCAGCTCATCACTTTAAGCCGCTCATCACTTTAAGCCGCTCAACACTTTAGGCAGCTAATCCCTTTAAGCGGCTCATCACTTTAGGCAGCTCATCATTTTAGGCAGCTCATCACTTTAGGCAGCTCATCACTTTAGGCAGCTCGTCACTTTAGGCAGCTCATCACTTTAAGTCGCTCATCACTTTAGGCAGCTCATCACTTTAGGCAGCTCATCACTTTAAGCAGCTCATCACTTTAAGCAGCTCATCACTTTAAGCCGCTCATCACTTTAGGCAGCTCATCACTTTAGGCAGCTCATCACTTTAAGCAGCTCATCACTTTAAGCAGCTCATCATTTTAAGCCGCTCATCACTTTAAGCCGCTCATCACTTTAAGCCGCTCGTCACTTTAGGCACCTCATCACTTTAGGCAGCTCATCACTTTACGCAGCTCATCACTTTAGGCAGCTCATCATTTTAAGCCGGTCATCACTTTAGGCAGCTCATCACTTTAAGCAGCTCATCACTTTAGGAAGCTCATCACTTTAAGCCGCTCATCACTTTAGGCAGCTCATCACTTTAGGGCACCTCATCACTTTAGGGCAGCTCATCACTTTAGGGCAGCTCATCACTTTAGGGCACCTCATCACTTTAGGGCAGCTCATCACTTTAGGGCAGCTCATCACTTTATGGCAGCTCATCACTTTAGGGCAGCTCATCACTTTAGTGCACCTCATCACTTTAGGGCACCTCATCACTTTAGGGCAGCTCATCACTTTAGGGCAGCTCATCACTTTAGGGCAGCTCATCACTTTAGGGCAGCTCATCACTTTAGGGCAGCTCATCACTCTAGGGCAGCTCATCACTTTAGGGCAGCTCCTCACTTTAGGGCAGCTCATCACTTTAGGGCACCTCATCACTTTAGGAAACCTCATCACTTTAGGGCAGCTCACCACTTTAGGGCACCTCATCACTTTAGGGCAGCTCATCACTTTAGGGCACCTCATCACTTTAGGGCAGCTCATCACTTTAGGGCACCTCATCACTTTAGGGCAGCTCATCACTTTAAGCAGCTCATCACTTTAAGCAGCTCATCACTTTAAGCAGCTCATCACTTTAAGCCGCTCATCACTTTAAGCGGCTCAACACTTTAGGCAGCTAATCCCTTTAAGCGGCTCATCACTTTAGGCAGCTCATCATTTTAGGCAGCTCATCACTTTAGGCAGCTCATCACTTTAGGCAGCTCGTCACTTTAGGCAGCTCATCACTTTAAGTCGCTCATCACTTTAGGCAGCTCATCACTTTAGGCAGCTCATCACTTTAAGCAGCTCATCACTTTAAGCAGCTCATCACTTTAGGCAGCTCATCACTTTAGGCAGCTCATCACTTTAAGCAGCTCATCACTTTAAGCAGCTCATCATTTTAAGCCGCTCATCACTTTAAGCCGCTCATCACTTTAAGCCGCTCGTCACTTTAGGCAGCTCATCACTTTAGGCAGCTCATCACTTTACGCAGCTCATCACTTTAGGCAGCTCATCATTTAAGCCGGTCATCACTTTAGGCAGCTCATCACTTTAAGCAGCTCATCACTTTAGGAAGCTCATCACTTTAAGCCGCTCATCACTTTAGGCCGCTCATCACTTTAGGCAGCTCATCACTTTAGGCAGCTCATCACTTTAGGCAGCTCGTAACTTTAGGCAGCTCATCACTTTAAGTCGCTCATCACTCTAGGCAGCTCATCACTTTAGGCAGCTCATCACTTTAAGCAGCTCATCACTTTAGGAAGCTCATCACTTTAAGCCGCTCATCACTTTAGGCCGCTCATCACTTTAGGCAGCTCATCACTTTAGGCAGCTCATCACTTTAGGCAGCTCGTAACTTTAGGCAGCTCATCACTTTAAGTCGCTCATCACTTTAGGCAGCTCATCACTTTAGGCAGCTCATCACTTTAAGCAGCTCATCACTTTAAGCAGCTCATCATTTTAGGCAGCTCATCACTTTAGGCAGCTCATCACTTTAGGCAGCTCATCACTTTAAGCCGCTCATCACTTTAGGCAGCTCATCACTTTAGGCAGCTCATCACTTTAGGCAGCTCATCACTTTAAGCAGCTCATCACTTTAGGCAGCTCATCACTTTAAGCCGCTCATCACTTTAGGCAGCTCATCACTTTAAGCAGCTCATCACTTTAGGGCAGCTCATCACTTTAGGGCAGCTCATCACTTTAGGGCAGCTCATCACTTTAGGGCACCTCATCACTTTAGGGCAGCTCATCACTTTAGTGCACCTCATCACTTTAGGGCAGCTCATCACTTTAGGGCACCTCATCACTTTAGGGCACCTCATCACTTTAGGGCACCTCATCACTTTAGGGCAGCTCATCACTTTAGGGCACCTCATCACTTTAGGGCAGCTCATCACTTTAGGGCAGCTCATCACTTTAGGGCAGCTCATCACTTTAGGGCAGCTCATCACTTTAGGGCAGCTCATCACTTTAGGGCACCTCATCACTTTAGGGCACCTCATCACTTTAGGGCACCTCATCACTTTAGGGCACCTCATCACTTTAGGGCACCTCATCACTTTAGGGCAGCTCATCACTTTAGTGCACCTCATCACTTTAGGGCAGCTCATCACTTTAGGGCACTTCATCACTTTAGGGCACCTCATCACTTTAGGGCACCTCATCACTTTAGGGCAGCTCATCACTTTAGGGCACCTCATCACTTTAGGGCAGCTCATCACTTTAGGGCACCTCATCACTTTAGGGCAGCTCATCACTTTAGGGCAGCTCATCACTTTAGGGCACCTCATCACTTTAGGGCACCTCATCACTTTAGGGCACCTCATCACTTTAGGAAACCTCATCACTTTAGGGCAGCTCACCACTTTAGGGCACCTCATCACTTTAGGGCAGCTCATCACTTTAGGGCACCTCATCACTTTAAGGCACCTCATCACTTTAGGGCAGCTCATCACTTTAGGGCACCTCATCACTTTAGGGCACCTCATCACTTTAGGCACCTCATCACTTTAGGGCAGCTCATCACTTTAGGGCAGCTCATCACTTTAGGGCACCTCATCACTTTAGGGCAGCTCATCACTTTAGGGCAGCTCATCACTTTATGGCAGCTCATCACTTTAGGGCAGCTCATCACTTTAGTGCACCTCATCACTTTAGGGCACCTCATCACTTTAGGGCAGCTCATCACTTTAGGGCAGCTCATCACTTTAGGGCAGCTCATCACTTTAGGGCAGCTCATCACTTTAGGGCAGCTCATCACTTTAGGGCAGCTCATCACTTTAGGGCAGCTCATCACTTTAGGGCACCTCATCACTTTAGGGCACCTCATCACTTTAGGGCAGCTCATCACTTTATGGCAGCTCATCACTTTAGGGCAGCTCATCACTTTAGTGCACCTCATCACTTTAGGGCAGCTCATCACTTTAGGGCAGCTCATCACTTTAGGGCAGCTCATCACTTTAGGGCAGCTCATCACTTTAGTGCAGCTCATCACTTTAGTGCACCTCATCACTTTAGGGCAGCTCATCACTTTAGGGCAGCTCATCACTTTAGGGCAGCTCATCACTTTAGGGCAGCTCATCACTTTAGGGCAGCTCATCACTTTAGTGCACCTCATCACTTTAGGGCACCTCATCACTTTAGGGCAGCTCATCACTTTATGGCAGCTCATCACTTTAGGGCAGCTCATCACTTTAGTGCACCTCATCACTTTAGGGCACCTCATCACTTTAGGGCAGCTCATCACTTTAGGGCAGCTCATCACTTTAGGGCAGCTCATCACTTTAGGGCAGCTCATCACTTTAGGGCAGCTCATCACTTTAGGGCAGCTCATCACTTTACGGCAGCTCATCACTTTAGGGCAGCTCATCACTTTAGTGCACCTCATCACTTTAGGGCACCTCATCACTTTAGGGCAGCTCATCACTTTAGGGCAGCTCATCACTTTATGGCAGCTCATCACTTTAGGGCAGCTCATCACTTTAGGGCAGCTCATCACTTTAGGGCACCTCATCACTTTAGGGCACCTCATCACTTTAGGGCACCTCATCACTTTAGGCACCTCATCACTTTAGGGCAGCTCATCACTTTAAGGCACCTCATCACTTTAGGCAGCTCATCACTTTAGGGCAGCCTCATCACTTTAGGGCAGCCTCATCACTTTAGGGCACCTCATCACTTTTAGGGCACCTCATCACTTTAAGGCACTCTCACTTAGGGCACTCATCACTTTAGGGCACCTCATCACTTTAGGGCAGCTCATCACTTTAGTGAACCTCATCACTTTAGGGCAGCTCATCACTT